>PVJS01040669.1:0-18326 GCA_004027185.1 Glis glis
TGCCATTCTAATTGGGGTTAGGTGAAATCTCAGGGTAGTTTTGATTTGCATCTCTCTGATTGGAAATAAACTTTATAGCCTTAAATTTCTAATCATGTACTTTGGAGTGAATTCTGAAATATTTTTTGCAAAATATTTCTGCTCTTCCCATCCATTCTTTCTAAACCTATTCCAATGGCTAGGTGAGATTAAGGACCATCTATCTAGACAGAATTCTGTTTTGAGCACCTTAATTTATGGAAACCTCAATTTCATATTATTCCTAGATAATCCATCTAAGCTACGTAAGATTTCTGAATCTCACATTCTTGCCGAAGAGCACAAACTTTGTACTCTTTGCTATCTAATCCTTATCAAAATTCTAGTTGAAAGAAATAATATTTATGGAGGATTGCTTAAATGACATACAGCATGTCAGTTACTCAAGCCAGACACACTGAATTTTACATCTTCATCTGACCAGACCATGAATGAACTAATTCTAACTACAAATGCAATGTGTTAGCACCTCTTAAGATTGATTTTATTGAACTTCACATTGGAGTAACCCACTTGGCATACACTGACCTATATTGTAAGTAATGGCTTTATTTTATCTATTAGGGGGTTACTATTGTCTCACTATATTACACAGCATGTCTTCTTAAGGATGAGGATAAAATTCACAATTCATAGAGGTCTAAGTACTTGGCAAAATTAATTCCATAACTTATAGCAATTATTTTTTATTTTGTTTTTTGTTTGTTTGTCTGTTTTTGGTACTGAAGATATTGAGGATTGAACCAGGGGTATTCTACCTCTGAGATACACACCCAGTCCTATTTTATTTTTTATTTTGAAATGGGATCTCATTAGGTTGCTCAGCATCTTGCTACATTGCTAAGGCTGTCCTTAAACCTGTGATCCTTCTGTCTCAGCCTCCCAAGTACTGGTATTAAAGTTTTGCACCACCTCACCCAATGTTCTTTACTTTTGTGTGTGGGGGGGGGGTAGTGGGGATGGAACCCAGGGGCATACTACCTCTGAGCTATACCCACAGCCTTTTTATTTTTTATATTGAAAATGGGGTCTTCCAAAGTTGCTGAGGGCCTCACTAAGTTGCTGAGGCTGGTCTTGAATGTGCCATCCTCCTGTTTCATCCTCCCAAGTACTGGGATTACAGGTATGTAGTAACTCTTTTTTTAAAAAAAATATAGATAGCATTTAACTTATAACTGAATATAAATTTAAATACTTTAAATACTAAGTAGACCAAAGGTAGAACTGTGGCCCATTCTAGCAGCTGAACAGAATTACACAGAAAATATTTCTATGAGCTATTCCTGGTCTAGTTTTTTAATTTCCTTCCATATATTTCCCCTTGCTTTGATTATACTTACTGTTTGTTTCTGCTTTTATATTGACTAAAATCTTTCTGAAATGATAAAATATACAAAGTCCTATAACTCTTCAAGATTTAACAGGGAAATATACTGTTTTATACATGTAAGTATTTTGAGGAAATTGCTAAAAAAATCCAATAATTTTCTATATGAGTCTTGATTACTGATCATTTAAATTTACATCTCCTAATATGTTTTGAAACTTACTATGTGAACTGGAACAAGAATGTGATTTTTGCTTTCATTTTGTACCACTGTGAGAGCAAAAATATTTGTTTGATTTGAAAGAAGAAATACCAGTGACTACAATGAGATAAAATGGGAGAATAGATGAAATTTCCCTTACTATTGGATGTATTTACTTACATTCCATATAGTTTGGGTAAATGATACCAGAAGTAAGAACAGAGACATCTAACTTTGCTATTGTCCAGGGCTTTGATCCTCCCTTAATATAAAGAACAATCTCATATCAAGTTGGGTATAGACTATTATGTGCAGCAATATTAAACAATTTTAAAGTATTAATTAAATTTATCCATGCATAATGTTGGAAGCCTGGAAAGTTCATGTAAAAATATATAAATCCCTTGTTGCTATATGAATTTCATAACCAATGACAAAATGAGTACTAGCACTAGTAAACAGCAAAAGGAAGATTTTTAAAAACTTAATAAAAGTTTCTGAAGCAATCATGTTGATATAACCTAAAGACAGAATGATGAATATCTAATTTCTGTAATGAGGTTCAGTTATGAAACCCCATTCACAGATGACAGTGACCAATACAAATGATTTCCTATCTTCCCATTATTGGAAATAGCTAATATGCTGAAAAAAGGCACATCTAAGATGCAACTGGACACAAAGGAAGGGATGGAGAATTGCACTAATGGGTGTAATGGTTTTAATTTAGAATGTCCTCCTAGCCTTCACAAAAACCAAGCAGCAATGTTGGAAATGGGGCTTGGTTTGCAAGGAGGGGTCTGAGGGTGTGGCTTTGGGGATTACATAAGGCTCCTCTTCCCCTTGTTCTCTCTCTCTCTCTCTGCTTCCTGCTGCCATACCCTGAGCTCTTCACATCCAGCTTGACAGGGACTAAACCTCTGAAATCTCCAAAAACTGTGAACAAATAAATCCTCCTTCCTCTAAGATGTGTGGTCAGTTGTTCTGGATTATAGTAGTGAGAATGTTGACGAGAAAGGGTAAGAAGGAAAAAGAATCATTAATATCAACAAACTGGTAAAGAGCACAGAAGAGGGAGTCCAGATAATACGCAAGTACAAATTTCCATGAAGAAGTAAAAGTGAGTAAGTTTAAAATGTATGGAGAGCACAGATAAACAACCATAGGTTACTTCAAAGGGAATCGAGTATAGTATCTGTACATAATGGGAAAAACTGGGATATGGTGAAAGACATGAAGAGAAAAACACCTTTCAAAAGAATTTTAAGAAAAAATAATTGGAAAAGTTATAATGGAAGAATTAGGATTTATGGTGCTGAATTTAAAAAGAGAAAGTTCTAGTAACAGAAAACTCCAACAACAGAATCTATGTGTAAAAACTGTGGTGAGGCCAAATCACAATCTCTTCCTTTGAAAAATCAAACATATGGTGATATAGAAAGAATCTTAGTTCCAAAATATTGATGGGCATATGGATTGACAGAATCTTTAAAATAAAAAGTATAGACTTCTGCTTGAAATTTCTAAAATAAAAAGTATACAGTAACTCCAACTCTAACATATAACTTCTAATTTGAACCTAGTAAGGTGAAGATCTTTAGTCCATGTTTTCTAATAAAATGCTATATAATGATAAAAATCTGTAAGCGACAACAATATGAGATTTTAGATTGTGCTTGTTCCTGCGAGGAAAACTGTTAAGTACTTTGATGATATTCATATTGCTTAAATAAAACCAACTTACGAGAATACTAAAATGAAAGCCCTTTTGAATGGTCAATAGAAAAAGAATTATGTCTTCTAAAAATGAGTAATTGAATAAATTGGAAAATTGGAAGTTGTCTCCTTTTCAATGTCATGTCTTTGGGGAACAAATTTTTGTGACTCTTGCTTAGCATGGTTACCTTTTCCTAGTATGGAGAACACCTTTCAGCAACTCATTCTTTTACTAGATACATATGTGTCATATATAAATCTATTATGTGTCCTCCCCTTCTCTTTCATACTTAAATAATAGATATGAAATTCATTTCTTTGTACTTATAAAATGAATGGATTTCTCTGTGCATAAAACCAATGGGAAAGTATATATCACAATGTTTAATAGTATCACAAAGGCAATGTACTGCTGGGCTGATTCTAGTTGGAAGCAGATAAACTCAAATTATAGTTTAACCTCCAGTAATAGGAACCATTCCATTTTTTAAATATTTGTTGTACAATTAAAATAGGCAATGGATTGCAATTGCTTACAAGAGGCTCTGTTTACACTACCAAGGGAGTACATCCAGAGGTAGTGAAAATGTGCCAAAAAAATCACATATATCAATATGCTTTGGTATACGGAAATAAATATCCTGTATGAACTTCTGTATGCCAAAGTCAATTTTAATTGGGTAAAAAATATACAATAAACTATACAAAAACATTGAATTAGATATAAATCTCCCAAAGATCTCATGCCTTTCAATACATACAAACTTACTCTTACATTAATTACAATAAAAAATTTTGTTTTAAATGGAAAATCAATCCCAGGCATGGTGGAGCACACAGGATCGGGAGGCTGAGACAGGAGGGTCATAGGTTTGAAACCAGCCTCAGCAAATTAGTAAGGGCCTCTGCAACTTAGTGAGACCCTGTTTCAAAATAAAAAAAAATAAATAAAATAGGGCTGGAAGTCTAGCCCAAAGGCACAATGCTCCTGGGTTCAACCCCCAGTACCAGAAAAAAATATTGAAAATAAAACACGAGCTACATATATAATATAAATCTCCTTCACAAATACACACACATGCACACACACACACACACACATCATATAGCAAAATAAATATGTAGGAAAACACAATCAAGTCAGTACATAAAATCTAACACAAGACAATTTTAATTAATTTACAATACTTTTAACCATCTATCATCAACAAATATTAATACTAAGCTTGTATAAAACAAAGTAAACACATTTCTCGGAATAAACTCTAGCATTAGGAAGGTCTTGTTTGAAATATGGTCTTCCCCGATTGAAATGTGTATACTTTTAACATTTTACTTAACCTCTCTTTCTCTCAGTTTCCTTGTCTATAAGATTGAGAAGATATGCATCTAATAGAGTTATTAAGATGTAATAAAATCATGTGTGTTAAATGTGTGTTTATACATAGCAGGGGAAATTAAATGTAAATTTTAAAACATGAAAAAAATAAAACATGAGATTTCATATGGAATAATTCCGTGAAATTCTTGTGGTATTTATTTTTAACTATTAATAAAAGACAATCTAAATACAGTTAGTAAAAGTATATGGGCAACGGAGACAGGAAAGTCCACAGACTAGTCTGGCGTTTTCCACTTATCAGCTATAGACAAATTATTTAACCCGAGTTTTAGTGTTCACTTTTATGGAAATTGTGGATAAAATGACTTATTTTGAATGTGGGGGAGAAATTTAAATTGAAATAATGTAAACAAACAAACAAAAACCTGGAATAGATGCTCAGTGGATTTGATTTTGTTTTGTATGGATGCCATCATGACAAAAACATCTTGAGAACTAAAGGTCTGTTTTATACAATTCTCTATCATCCATCGTGCCTGTGCATACATGCTTTCTGAAAAAGGAAGTGGAGAATAATGCCCTGGAACTATGAGATGTTGCTCCAAAAGCTGGTTTATTGCAGAATTCCTCGTGATATAAAATGGAAAATCGTCATTTAAAGGTTACTAGATATTCGTGGTTGCAGAATAGCAAGGCTCTTTGTCACCCATTCTATTTTTTAAACAATTTTGGAGGGAGGAAGAAGGCCATCACAATGCACCCTTTATCACATAAATATAGAACACATAGTCTTTCCTTATCTGGAGAAGTTTAAACAGTGGTAAAATAAGCTGAGCAAATTCTTCATGTTAGACTTTTAAATCTTACATTTAATAAAATAAATATTGCTCTGAGCAGTGGGATCTTTGGATCACTGGTGAGGGTTGGGCTTTCCCTTCCACCTTTTGTCCTCAGGCCACTGCTCCTCCTTGGCTCCAAGTTTGCCAGGAGCTAGAGATGTTGTGCTTTCTCAAGACTGGGCTGGAAAGGCTGTGTCTCTATGTAGGAAGGGACCCCATATTTTGCTTGAGTTTGACAAGATTACTGCAAGGTGCCACATGCCATATGATTAAGTTGAACACTCATTAGCATCTCTGAGAATGACATCTATTTACTTACTTATTTAGGTACTGGGGATTGAACCCAGGAGAATTCTAACTCTGAGCTGCACCCCCAGCTCTATTTTGTTTTTCATTTTGAAACAGGGTCTTGCTAAGTTGCAGAGAGTCTTGTTAAGTAGCTGAGGCTGGCTTTGAACCTACGATCCTCCTGTCTCAGCCTTCTGAGTACTGGGATTACAGGCATGTGCCATCACACCTGGCTCCTTTCATATTTGAGGATGCAGAAGTCCTTCCATAAATCACTTTATGCATTTATGCATCATTTGAGGATGCATAAATAACTCCACAGGATGGAGTGACTGAATCACCAGAATGTTTGGGGCCCCTGTGAACCAGTGTTGGATGTGGTGCCAGGATACAAAAATAAACAAGGAGTCACAGTACAGTGAAATGAGACCAGAGAAACAAAAGACACCACACAGAATCAAGTCACAGGAAAATGAGTTCTAACGTAGTTGCAGCATTTATAAAATGCCATAAGAACAAAGAGGTGTTAGGGATGAGATTTATCTATCGGCAATCCAGGAGGACTTTGAAGAACAGGTGACTTTTATCCAGGGTTTTGAAGGCTGAAGTGATAAACAGAAGGGAGGGAGAAGGGGTAAGCTCTTCTGGATCTCATAAATAAATGCACATTCATGGAAGGGCATGATATATTCAAGAAATGATGAGTAGTTTGGTGCAAGCAGTATAAACCAACAAATCAGAGATGACAAAACTGAAAATATAGGGTGCATAGTGCTGAGAAATGATGAGTCAAGACACTATGTATTATAAGACTGAGAATGCATGGTCAGATACAATCTTACACCCAAGCTGCTGAGACAATTAGCCATTCTCTGGAGATCCCAACTCACTCTTCTACTAAACAGGGAGAAACGAGATGTTTCATCTAGACGTCCAATGTGACGCCAAATTTGAAAGCTGCCTCAGTGACAGAAACAAGTCTATTTTAGGGGGACATCTACCTTAATACTAAAAATTCTTATTTTAGGCTCTGCAATGCATTAAATGAGTAAGTGAATAATTATAAAAAGAATTCAAAATGTACAAATAGCAGACATCCATAGGACAATGTCCAATTATAAATCCAAACAAACCAGCTACCTAAAACCAAAATGACAAATGTCCAGATTTTTCTTCAATAATTTCCCAACTAAAATGACCGCATGGTTTGGTAGTACAAAGATAAAATCACTCTGTTAGGTAGAAGATGTAGCATTAGAGAGAGGTGCCAGGAATTAATTCTTCATATGACTACTTGATTTGGGATTTGAAGAGTGGGGACGATTTAAATGGGTCTAGGTTTGGGAAAAGCATTTTAAGAAAAACCAGCCTATAAGTAAAGCCTCCTTCCCACCCACTCCCCAAACTGCTTAAAATTCTAGTAGATAGAAGCATTATTAAAAGTTTTAAAGTAAATTTAAAAAAAATTAAAAAGTAAATTTAAAAGAATAGGTTAAAATGTGACAACTGTTATGAGAAAAATTAAAGCAAGATGAAGACAATTAGCAGACATGGCTGTAGAACTGCTCATTTAAATAGGATGCCAGGCTGCCCTCCTTGAGGAAGTGACATTTAGGCAAATACTTGAAGGAGCTGAAGCTGATGGGGGTTGGCCCTGCAGACACCTGGAGGAAGAGCCACCCAGGCAGTGGGACAGCTGCCGAAGTGGCCAGGAGACAGGAGCAGGCACAGTGTGTTGAAGAAACATCCAGAAGGCTACTGTGACAGAGTGGAGAAGAGGGAGGGGAGTCAGACAAAATCAGACTGTGGGTGGCCTTGTAGATCACTTTAAGAATTTGTAATTTTACTTTTAAGAAATGGCAGCAGAAAGTGAGATCGGTCAGACTCAGACAGTCAAGGGCCACATGTTTTTTCTCATATGTGGAAGCTAGAGAGAGAAATAAAAAGAAAGAACAGGCATCTCATGAAAATCAGGAGAGAGATCAGTTGAGCAGTGAAAGGGGATTGGGCAAAGGTGGAGAGGAGGGAAAGGGGAGGTGTGGGGAAGAAGACAGACCACATAATACTTTATGCATATATGAACGTATCACTATGAATCACACTAGTACATATAATTACAAGGCACCAATAAAAAATTAAGAAAAAAGAAAAGAAGAAATGGAAGCAGAGCCTGGGGCAAAAGGAGGTGGAATATGGACAGTTTAAAATGGTGAAATGAGCCGGGCGTGGTGGTGCACGCTTGTAATCCCAGTACTTTGGGAGGCGGAGACCGGAGGATCCGGGTTCGCGGCCAGCCTCAGCACGCATGCGCGCGCGATCGATCGATAGATCGATCGATCTATCTCTCTCTCTTTCTCTTTCTCTGTCTCTCTCCCTCTCTCTCTCTCTGTCTCTCTCTCTCTACCTAGTGAGGCCCTCTGCAACTTCGTGAGACCCGGTTTCAAAAATAAAGCATTAAAAAAAATAGGGCCGGGGGTGTAGCGCGGAGGTAGAACGCCCCTGCGTTCAATCCCCGGTACCGCAAAAAAATAAAAATAAAAAAAATAAATAAAATGGTGAAATGACACGATCTGACTTAGGCTTTATGTTTAACTGCTGTGCTAGAAACAGACAAGGGGATGGAGTATAGAGCTAGAGTAGCTACACAGATGGCAAAAATCTAGGCAGGAGATGACTGTACTGTGGCTTGGAACAGGGTGGCAGACGTAGGAATAGTATGGAGTTATCGAATATCAATATAACGTAGTGGAGCCCACACAGAGCCACTCATTTAAATGGTCATCAGGCATTTATTGAACAATTACTGTGAGCAAAGCAATGTATGAGTTAAATACTATCCTACACTTTTAGACTGTTCCTGGGTCATTTATCATCCCTCCTCTCTTAAGTCCACTTACTGCTCTGAGTTATTGGTTTTAATCTATCACTTACCTTCAAAAACATCTACTATCAAATAAGATAAGGTAGCCAGGTGTGGTGGTGCACACCTGTAATCCCAGTATTTGGGAGGCTGAGACAGGAGGATCGCAGGTTCGATGAGGCCTTCTGCAACTTAGTGAGACCCTGTTTCAAAATAAAGAATAAAAAAAATAGAGCTGAGGGGTGTAGCTCGGAGGTAGAATGCCCCTGGGTTCAATCCCCAGTACTGCAAAAAATAAATAAATAAATAAAATAAATAAAAAATAAAATAGGGCTGCGGGTATACCTCAGAGGTGTAGAATACCCCTGGGTTCAATCCCCAGTACCATTATAAAAAAAGAAAGAAAGAAGTACTTTTTTAGAAGAGATTTTTGGTGTTACTGGGCTTTGTAACTTTACTTTAAAACTTAAAAAGAGCCCCCTGCTACCATTCTGATCTCACCTAAAATCCTGGCTCGCTCCGCTGCAGTGACACAAGCCATTTGCTGCTCTCCTGACACCTCAACATATCCAGCTCATCTAGGCTTCTGCACGTGCAGCCCCTTCTTTTGGACATGCTCATCCCTCATCTACCTACAGGGCCAGCCCCCCCCCCCCGTTCCCTTCAGGTGTCTGTTACAAGACCACAGTATCAGTTAGGGCTTCCCCAATCACTGTACAAAAAATGGCTCTCTCTCAACATCAGCCTCTATTCCTTTCTACTGCTTTATTTTTCTTTATGGTACTTATCATCACTTGAAATATTATTCACTTTCTAAAATATATACTCTATCTTCAAGAAAGGTAGGGACTGTACCTGTTTTGTTCACTATTATAGGTAGTCCTCAACTCATAACGGTTACAATTTTAAAATTTTTATAGTAGCATGAGAGCCATACACATTTTGTAGATACCATATTTTGAGTTTTGATTTTTTTTTCCTGAGTCAGTGATATGTAGTACGACCTGCTCTTGCAATACTGGACAGTGACAGGAACTGCCACTCCCTGTCAGCCACAAGGACAAACAACTGATACTCAACAGTGCACTGTATTGCTAAGCAATGATGTTTCGGGGGGGCACTTGTATTAAATGCATTTTTGACTTACAATATTTTCAACTTATGATAGGTTTCCCAGGATGCAATCCCATTCTAAGTTGAAGAGCATTTGTATATATGTAGTGCCTACAACGGTACCCATTACATGGTACATGTTCCATATATGTGCTGATTAATTAGCTGATCAACAGCATGATGTTGATGAATAGGAGAGATGTATACTTTGCTAAAGTATTTTTAATAATGTTTTATATATATATACACCCACATATGTACACAGAGGCATATACAATTGAGCCTCATTTTTTACAGATTGCTCATTTAATAATTTGCCTCTAAGCTAAAATTTATTTGTACTGAAAAATCAATACTCAGCACTCTCATAGTCATGAGACATTTGTACAGATATGTACAAAGCAACAGAAAGGGAGAGCTGCCTGACATGCATAGCCACGGCTGGGAATAGACAAGTGACAATGTCGTCCTTCTTTAAATATGCTTATATTGGTGCATTGTAATTACACATCATCATGAGGTTCAGGGTGATAGGAACATACATGCACACAGCGCATGGTGTGATTCCCTCTGGAATCCACCCCACTCCCTCCCCTTCCCCGCACATGTTATTAAGATCGGAACGGATAACTTTGTATATGCACATAGAATTATTTCAGCTGTTTCTTTAAGCAAGTCCCCCCAACCTTCCTTCTCTCAACCCCTTCCATCACTCCACCAAAGTCTTTCCTCCTTTATCTAAAGTCACATTTGTTTCCCAATTTCTCTTTAGCTTCAATATATAGGAGAATCATACAACTGTTCACTTTCTGAGACTGGCTAATCTCACTTAGAATAATATTCTATAGTTCCATCCATTTTCCCTCAAATAACATAATTTTGTTCTTCTTTATAGCTGATTCAAGGTCCGTGTGTGTCTACACCATGGTTTTGTAGTCCATTCATCTGTTGAGGGACACCTAGTCTGGTGCCATAGTTTGGTTCTTGTGAATTGTGCTGCTAGAAACACGGGTATGTATGTGTCACTATAATATTCTGACTTCAATTCCTCTGGAAAGTACCCTTCTTGTTTCAGGTCTCACATTGTAAACAAATGTCCTTTTCATGGTCTGTTAAGGTCCTATTTGTGCTTTTTGATGACAATTTTACTGTTTAAAATAGCCCCCAAGTACTGAAAGGCTGACGAGGGTTCCTAGGGAGAACAAGGTTGTGATGTGCCTCATGGAGAAAATGTGTTATTTAACTAAGTTCTGATCAGGCATGATCTAAGATGATGTTAGCTGTGAGGTCAATGTTAGTCAATCAACATTATATATTAAATAAAGTGGTTTTTTGCAATACTGGGGATTGAACCCAGGGGCATTCTACCTCTGAGCTACACCCCAGCCCTATTTTTTTTATTCTTTATTTTGAAACAGGCTCTCACTAAGTTGCAGAGGGCCTCACTAAGTAGCTGAGGCTGGCCACAAACCCGGATCCTCCCATCTCAGCCTCCCAAGTACTGGGATTACAAGCGTGCAACTACCACACCCAGCAATAAAATGCTTTTAAACAGAGCATGCATGAAAGAAGATTATGTATGGTACCAATGAATCATTGATACCAATGAATCACTCAATGAATTCTAGCTCTGTACTTTCCTGAGAAGCAATGATTTGGTATTCGCTGACTAAGTGTTTGCAGTGACTTAGTACATAGCTACTACAAGTAATGACAATCGACTCTGTGTGTGTGTGTGTGTGTATGTGTGTTTTGCTGGGGATTATTCTCAGGGCCTTGTACATGCTAATCAAACAGTCTACCTCTGAGCTATATTCCTAGCCTTTTGATTTTTCTTTTCCTATAATACAAACTACAAAAAGTAAAACTCAAAAGAGTTTTTATAGCTGGCGAGGATATATAGAACACTCTTTCTAGCCAAGAATATAATCCTTCATGCAAAAGTATGGTTGCCATTCCTGTAATTCCCCGGTTTCATCATTTTAAAATGGTCGAATAATAGAGATCTAATGGAAATAGTAGAGGCTTAGGAACCAGATAAGCCTAACTTTAAAGATGAACTGAACCACTTTACTAGTTGTGTGGGCTTTGGCAGGACTTAAACTTTATGCTCTTCAGTGTCCTTGTCTATAAAATGGGTGCTCATGAATAATAAATTAGGTGAACCAGAAGAAAATGTGTTTAACATGATGCCCAAGTCATCTTATTTTCTTAATGAATATCGGTTTCTTTCCATTCTTTGTTAATTTACTAGGTAATTTCCTATAAAATTCTCAGAGAGGAAATTTAAGCAGTTAAGCCTCATGGAGTTTGGGGGAAAGCTACCAGGAAGACAGCAATGGGCAGCTGGATTGATTTTGCTTAGTGTTAGGAAGGCGAAGCATATACACCTTGCTGATGAAGATACTATCAGAATTTTGAGGCAAATGCTATGATGCATAAAAGTTTTTGTTATTATTTTGGGACCACTTTTTCTTTTCTTTGTGGTCCTGGGGATTGAACCCAGGGGTGTTCTACCTCTGAGCTATACCCCACTCCAGCCCTATTTTATTTTGAAACAGGGTCTTGATAAGTTGCTGAGGTCCTCACTAAGTTGCTGAGGCTGGCCTGGAAGCTGTAATCCTCCTGTCTCAGCCTCCCAAGTACTGGGATTACAGGCATGTGCCACCACACCCAGCTTTTTTTCCTTTTAGAAGCAGTAATGTGTGAGAGCCATTAAACAAGTAGCCATGTATATAATATGATCATTATATAGGACCCCAAATGCAGCATTACTTTAGCCATTTTCTTAATAGTTATAATAGAATACTAAAGCCAGGCCTCACAAAGCACACAGCATTGATAATAGTGAGGCAGATAGCATAAAATGAACAGAAACATTCTCCTGATTTGATTGACAAACTTTATCAAGTATCCACTCGGCTTCTTTCCAAATTTTCACTGTGGCCAGCAACTGTTTTCTCATATTTGGCAAGCACTTATTAAGGACCTACTATGTACCAGCACTAGGTCAGGGATCAGGGACACAAAGATTAATAAGATATAGCTTAGCCTTAAAGTTCATTTTGTCAAAGCTCCATAATCCTTTTACTCAAAACTGTATCAGCTCTAATATCATATCATGTGCTTGTTCATGCAACTGTCCTATGTGAAACTCTCCCAGTGGAGACTCCTCGGGTGGTTCTGAGTACCACGGTCTAGGGTCCGTTATTCCCCATGCTGTCTGACAGAAGCAAAGCGAGCAAAGGGACCAATGTGATACCTTTCTTAGTAAAAAAGAGGGAAAAAAATCTGGCAGAGTAGCACAGACCAGAAATTTCACCTGACAGACTTTTAGCTGTATTTGTCAATGGAAGAATTTTTTACATGATTATATAAAAATACTGCTATTTTATTACCTGTGCTATAATGTCTTTTAAACTACTAAGACCATATCCCACAGTAAAAAAAAATCAAAACAAACAAAAATTATATTGCTACTGAAAATTGAAACCCACATAAAAGTTTCAAAGAGTATTCACCCATAATGGATAGACTGTATTTTCTGCCCTATTCTGTTCTATTCTATTTGGTTCCACTTTGTTCTATTGTGTTCTATATATTCTGTTACATTTTTAAATGCCAGTTTCAATCCACTAAATTTAGTTTATGAACCATTAATGGAGCAGGATTTTCAGTTTTAAAAAACTGACATGTAAAACTAAAGTTAAAATGTGGGATTCTAATTACCCTAAACATGTGTTATATGCTAGATCACATTTCCTTTATTAAAGTATTTTTAACATTACCCCAAATTATATAATTTCAAGTTATGACAATACTTTTCATAGTTTGCATACAGTAGATTAATTTAGGGAAATGAAAATGTAGGATTATATTCTGTGTAATCTTCACCAAAAAACTCTTCCCTTTAAAGGCTCTGCCTTCTCCAGAAAGATATTCCAAATAGTCGGTGGAAATATAGTTGAAGATTAATGTCCTAAAAGTCATGTGCAAATTGTGATCACTGGCCACATCCTTCATCTTTGTCTCGTTTGGATATGGAATATAATCCCACATTTTCATTTCATTGAATTATGCACTCACTGGGTCTGAGATTTTTCTTATTTTCAGAGGCTGTACCTTGTCTGTGATTGGATCATGAAAAGGTCTATTCAGAATACTTGTCTTTCTCCACCAAAAGAGAGAGTTGCAAGGACTCTGGGAGACAAGATACAGAGGTAGGGTGTGTACCTCTACAGAGAACTTTTGAGGGATACTCCATGAGTCTCTCAAGTTTCTACACATCCAGCTAAATTTGCCAAGAACACTGGGCCCTTGATTGCTCTTGCCCCTGGCCATTTCTCAGGGTTGTGTTTGCAGTGTGTAACCTTGAGGAACGAGGAAATATTGCTCTCCAAGACAAAGAGCTGGCCAGCTTATTGCTCACTATGAAGTGGTGAATTTCCCAAGCTCAGTGCACACTTGCTGCACGTATAGTGTCCATCCGCGCTGGGTCATATCATCCCTGTGGGACTCAGATGAGGGACCAATGCAAAAATGCTGATGCATATGCTGCCTGCCCTGCTGTAATTCAGTCCTTTGTGTCTGACCTACATGCCACATGTCTCCTGTCAGAACCCATGAAATCATAATAGGCTGAAGTTTTAGACTATAGTAGGGTAAAATCAAATCCTAAGCCCAGAAGGTTTGATAATGAGGACTGGATCCTAATAGAGACATGGCTTTCTGGAAGAGGAAGAAAAGGGGTTCTATGGGTCAGGTCTGGAGAAATGAAAAGACTCCCTGGGATCACCTAAGGAGAGAGTGAGGCGTGGACAGGATTAATGAGTGGAAGTTAGCATGTAGAGGGTGAGTGCTGAGACATGCTGCCCAATGATGCTTGGGTTGTTGCTCACTCTTCTGAGGGAAATCAGAGGAACAGGCTAGTTCATTACAATAGGGCAGCAAGTCCAGCAACCACAGCCAAGACGCAGTATGACACAGGCTACCACACCATGGAATCCCCAAACCCAAAATGGTGTTTGCCAGTCATGGGCTCCTGACTCAATGGATTTAATGTGGAGATTTAGGTGGACTGACATTTCAACATGAAAATTCATCTCCCTGAGTAGCCAGCAGGTGGTCCATTCAAAAGTGATGCAAAGTCCGTTCAAAGGGCAATGCAAGGCCCTGCCCAGCAACAAACACCTGGCCAAGCTCTTGCCTCTGGACCCTGCTGCAGCCCAACTTATCCGGTAAGGAGAACAGAACACTGGGGACACCAAGGGTATGTCCAAAACTCTAAAACTGTGCAGTGAAATACAGCAGTGTGTGTAGGGGCAAAAAAGGAGAGAGCTTCCTGAGCCCAGAAGGTCCATAAAGAACAAAGAGGTGCTAGTACTGGAGCTCCAACTCCACTGTAAAAGGCCAACAACTAAAAGGAAATAGTAGCCGGGTGTGGTGGCACATGCTTGTAATCCTAGTACTTAGAAGGCTGTGACAGGAGGATTGCAGGTTCGAAGACAGCCTCAGCAAATAGTGAGACTCTCATCAACCTAGTGAGATCCTGTTTCAAAATAAAAATAAAATAGGACTGGGGGTGTAGCTCAGAGGTAGAATGCCCCTGGGTTCAATCCCCAGTACCACAAAAAAAGAAAGAAAAAGAAAAAGTATAATAGTAAAGTAAAAAAGTTTTTAAAGGGTTGCAATTAAATTTCTTTTCCACTGCTGCCACTGTCCCATGACTCTGTACTCTGTGTGCTCCCAGCTGGGGAAGAGCATGGCCTCCTGACAGGTGTCACCATGGTCCCCAACTCAGGCACAAGTCAGAGGTCTGGCTTTGCATTCCTAGAAAGGGAAAATGTGCCAGAATGTAACTGATGGGGTTTGGTTGGGGCCTTTGGGACCAACTTCATAATATGCTCTTGTGAAGCCGGATGTGGTGGTGCATGCTTGTAATCCCAGTACTTGGGAGGCTGAGACAGGAGGATCCAGGTTCACAGCTAGCCTCAGCTACTTAGTGAGGCCCTCTGCAACTTAGTGAGACCCTGTTTCAAAATAAAGAATAAAAAATAGGGCTAGGGGTAGAGCTCGGAGGTAGAATGCCCCTGGGCTCAACCCCCAGTACCACAAAAAAAAATAATATGCTCTTGTGTCTTCCTCTGCTGAGGTGTAATTGGTGTTGGTCGTGTTTGCACTCTGTCTCTGAAGTGTTGGAGGAGATTTTCCCACTCAGGGATGGCCATATGAAGACAGGTGATAGAGGGCACATGATTTGCTCCCCATGTCCCCAGTCCACTGCCCTGACCTCTCCAAGTGTGTCCAGCAGAGGAAATATAGACTCTAATGAAGAAAAGGGAAATTACTGTTTAATTTAAAACTCTGGTGACTGCCAACAGAAAAATCACTTACAGTAAAACAATGTCACTTACCTGATACTGCCACTATATACACCCACTCTAGGAAAAAATAACTACATCTAAAAATCTGTTATTATGTCCTCCAACCACCTGGCATGGAGAACCTTTGTGACTCTCTGACCCGATACTGCCATTTGAGGGTAGGTCAGCTTGGACTCCATGACTGTTAAAGTAGGAGGCCTTTGACAGGACTCTCCAGTCAATTAGAAATGGTGTAATTAAGAGTCCAGTAACCTGTTCCTAGTGATGTCTTGGTTTTACATGAAGGGGTGATGGCCAGCTCATCTGGGAGCAACATTCTCCTGAACTACCCCTCCCAAAGTAAAACTGTTGTCTCAATGGGTCCCTCAGTTCATAGAGGATCCCCAAAATGCCTGAACCTGCTTCACTAATACTTTTGCCGTTCCTTAGACTGCTGTGGCTTGGTCACTCAGCTCAGTGGGCACAATTCAACATAGTCTTTAAGACCTAACCAAAACTCGCCTTGATGAACTTTTTACATTTTCATTTAATCTTGAACTGTTGCCCAGCCGTTTGGTCTTCCACTTAGAAAACCACAGATGCAGATTAAAGACACGTCCCTTCAGGGCTGAGAAGTGTGGGGAGAGTTATGGTGGCTGATCAGACGGCCTGGGTCGCTCATGTAGATCACCAAATCACCTGCCTCTACCAGATCACCATTGCTACCTGGATCCATCACCACCCCAGACATGGCAGTGCATCCACCGTCAGAGACTGGACACAGAGCAGTGGACTCAAGCCTCTGAGGCAGAAGCTACCACATGTGTCACCTGCCAAAAGCTGGTGTACTAAGATGGTGGTGATGGAGGTCACATGTCATGTGATGTTTGTCTAGAACTCAGAAAGGGATTAATGTGAAAGCTAACAAGTCAGCTAGTTTCCTGAGTTTCAATTTCCACAGGGTGCTGAGAAGAATATCAAGTGAAAATCATACTCCTGGTGGGCTGTGCTGTAGGAGAGAACCCTTGAGCATCAGGAGCCTAGATATTTCATAATAGGAAACACACTTGTCTGATCTTTATCCCAGAAGGACACACCGTCTTTATTATAAGGGTGGTGAACCAGACTGCTTTCTGCTCCAAATGAAATCTATACTCTCTTCCAAAATCATTTGCTATACCCTTTAGAAAAGCTATTCTGACACACAAAAGCAAGTAGTGCCACCACTCACAAGACAAGAGAAATGAGAAGGAACCATGGAGAATCGTCTCTGACAACACTGACTTCACCCACCCCTGGAAAATTGACTTCTGTCTCCTTCTCAGGGCTTCTGTTGTTGGTGCATATCTGCTGTGGAAACTTTTTTAAGATTATAGTGGCGATGTTCCAATCTAATCAGTCAACTCTGGCCACACTACCGTGGCCCTTGAAAACTATTGTGTCATATTTTCAGCTTTATGGACTACCTATAGTCTGCCAATCCTGCACCTCTGGTTATAAAGGTCACCCAACAATGGACTGAAAGCCAATGTATTTGACAAAGAGTCCATGCAACTGTCTTCCACAGGCATCTGGATTGTATAGGACTGGTACTGCCTCCTCAAAGAGTGATTCAGAAAAATTTCTAATCCTATCTCCTTCATCTACATTTGATCCATACACATTAGTGGTCAATTTGGTCCTGACATAAAGCTGACCCTAGAAAACCTTTATCTCCTTTTGACCATCTTTTAGATAAGGTTATACAGTCCTATTTGAAAATTTGGGATTCTATTCTGGACATTTCTAGAAATAATGCATTTCACTTTGCCCTACTGTAAACCCCCAGCCAACTTGGTTGATATAAATTCAAGGTGGCAAGCCACTTGTGAGGGGACATTGGGAATTCAAAATTAATTATAGCTCAATCTCCCATATACACTAGTTGGATTAATGGAATCCTAGCTCATTAGTATAATGGTATAATGACCACTGGTTGAGTGTACTGCTCACTGAGCCTTCTACACTGGCATGTGGTGGCCAAGGCGGGGGTTATTATGGGTTTCCATTTTGTAAAGAAGCTTTTCTCCCATTCACACCTTGCTCTCCCACAAGAAAAGTCAGGATGAAATTAGGAGATGTTTGAGAAAAAATGAGGTTACAGCTACTAGAATGTGACACCCAAATTCGTGGCTATGGAGCGAGAATAACGATATTGGCACTAAGTGAGAGCACCTTAGACCCTGGAGGAGTTAGAGG
>PVJS01040670.1:0-18327 GCA_004027185.1 Glis glis
ACCTCGGCGCCGCCCCCCCCGGCCACCCCGCCCCGGACCTCGGCGCCCCCCCATCCGACCCTCCCCGGACCTCGGCGCCGCCCCCATCCGACCCTCCCCGGGACCTCGGCACCGCCCCCCCATCCGACCCTCCCCGGACCTCGGCGCCGCCCCCCCGGCCGACCCTCCCCTGACCTCGGTGCCACGGGCCAGGCCTCCCCGCGCAGGGCGGTGCCGCTCCCTCGGGTCGGCCGTGGCCCCCGACCTCGCCACACAAAGCTGAAGCACCCGGGTTGGGGCAGGGAGGGGACAGAGCCCCAAAGCCGCCTCTTCCCCCGGGGCCGGGCAATCTGGTGTCTGGGCAGACCGGGGGGGTCTCAGGCCAGGAACCGTGGGCATTTATATGGGTTTAAGAAGAGCTGCGGCCGTCTGTGGCGCATGCCAGTAACCCCAGTACTTGGGAGGCTGAGACCGGAGGATGGAAAGTTGGAGGCCAGCCTCAGCAACTTAGCAAGGCTCTCAGCAACTTAGAGTCGGTTTCCAAATAAAAAATAAAATCGGGCTGGGAATAAGAGTTTGGAGGTATAATGTCCCTGAGTTCAATCCCCAGCACCACCAAAAAAAAAAAAAAGTCAAGAGTTGGGACACACGGACACATCCCACCCCTAGCCCAGACCAAGCGCGGGCTGTTTTGCGCCTTTCACCTGGCCGAAAACTCACCTCTTCTCCTCCCCGGTGGCCTCCGCCCAGGCAGGTGCCCTGCGAGGTGACTGACGGGCGGAGGTAGGAGGAAGCGAGTTTTTTAAACGCGAGTCAGCTCACGCCCTCTGCAGGGCTCCCCGCCCGCTCCTGGGTCGCCGGGCGCCCTGGGGACCGCGCGCCTGAGCCCCGGCCGGGGTGGAGCCCACCCATTCCGGGGTCCTGCGCCCGCGCCCGGCCTGGGGAGACGCCCCGGCTGGCGCCCGCTCCCCGCTTTGCGGAGAACTTTCCCCGCGAGTCCCCGGTCCGCGTTCTTCCGCCCCGCGGGTGGCAGGCGGGTGGCCCGCTTCTGCCCGGAGCCGAGCCGGGGAGGGCGAACCCGAACGTCTCACCGACGCCCGTCTCCTGCGGCCCCGACCCCGCCCACTACCTGGAAGTTTGCTCCAGATCCACGCGGTTCCGGCGCCAGAGCTACAGTGAGCTGGTCTCCAAAACGGATTCTAAACCCGAGGGAAGAGCTAGCCTGCCGCTCCTCCCAACCTTAGGCTGTTTTGAATTCCAAGAGAGGTCAGGCCGGGGTCCCCTTTTTGAGTGAGCGTCCAACTCTTTGAAGTTCAAACCCTGAGAAGCGGCTGGGCAGCTGGCTGGTGTCTAAGAAGCCAGCTGAGGACAAGAGACACCTTCAACTGGGAATCCACCGCCTCCAGGAGGACCGCAGCCTGGCTGTCATGGAGTTCAATCAGTTACAAGACATGAGGATCACAGGTTCAAGGCCAGCCTCAGCAACCTAGTGAGACCCTCAGCAATCTAGCAAGACCCTGTTTCAAAACAAACAAACCAGGTTGGGGATGTAGCTCAGAGGTAGAATGCCCCTGGATTCAATCCCCAGAACCAAAAAAAAAAAAAAGTCTGCTTCCAATTTGTGCGTCCTCATGATGGCCAGGATTCGTGGGCACACGCGGTGTCTATGCTGTGTATGGCGGGAAAACCCACTTGTGGCCACGTGTTATTTTCCCAGGGTTGCTTTTTAACTTGAATAGCAACAGTTCTGCAGGACCCCCGCGTGGACGAAAAGGCAAATGTGGGGGTTGTCTTGTGATTTGGGGGTGGGAAAGGCATTTGGGGAAACAGAGTCTGTGACTAGAACCGTAACAGAAACTGCTATTCTTCACATCCTACCTATGAATCGGGTGAGGCCACTGCGGCAGCTTCCCCTGAACCATCCCATTTTGTCCTTAGAACCCCCTGGAAGTGATTATGGGTGATGCCCACTTTCCAGAAGAAAAATCCCAGGCTTATGATGGTGAAGTCATTTGTCCAATGTCACAGGGCTGGAGAGTGTCTGCATCTAGACCCAAGTCGGTGCACTCCCTGCCGTTACAGACGAAAAGAATTCCTCCTGGGCTCCTGTGTTCTTCCCTGAGAAGGTTCTCGGCTCCCCGTGCCTGGCCCCCCCTGCAAGTGCTTACTAGATATTTATTGGATGAATAACAGCCCCCAAATAATAGCACATTATCTCTGCCAATGAGAAGCCTTTGTGTGGGCAGGGGCCTGTGCTGATGTGTTCCTATTTGAGAGGGGTGTGTATCCATCCCAGAGTTCAATGAGTTGGGGGACTTCCCCAGGCTCCAAAGGAGGGGCAGGAAACAGTCACATAGCCCTCAGATCAGACCAGGAACCTGGTTTCCATCTCTCTCTGCTACACTGACTTCAGAGAGGCCTGGACGGGAAAGCTCCTTCCAGGCAGCTGCTCCAACCCCCAGCCTGGAGGCTCAGGGCCTTGGTACTTTTCCATGGAAGGATCCAACCCCAGACCCGCCCATTCAGCTGCAGATCCAACCAGGCAGGTCCCGTCTATCTCAAAAACTCATCTTCCAGAGTGTTCCTTTGAAGCAGGCTCTCCCTACCTGATCTGGGAGAGGCTGGAGAAACTCACAGCCATAGATAAACCACAGGCAAAACCAAGAAGTTGCTCCTTATCACCCTCCCCCTGCAGAGTCCTCTCCTTCTACACAGTTTCTCTGAATCCTCCTAGGTTCTACCTGCCAATGTAGCTCACTAAGTATCCACTGACAAGGGCCTGAGATCTGTCCTTGGGGAAAAGAGCCAAAAACATGAATCGCAAATGGTAGAGTTTCTATTATCAGTTACCATAGATAGGCACTGTAGAAAAAGATAATTACCACTTAATAAGCCCTCTGACTTGGGTATACTGCATACATTGTGTTATTTGATTCTCACAACAGCCCTAGAAGGAAGATTCTCTTACTCCAGTTTTTCAGGCGAGGTCACAGACTCAAAGAAGTTATGTACCTGGATCTGCCAGCAAGTGACAGAGTCAGGAATTTGGCCCGAGTGTCTCTGCAGGATCCTTGCTCTAAATCACTATGCCAGGAATCCTTGTGTGGCAGACAGAATCATGGCTGCTGAGAGATGTCCGCATCCCAATCCCCAGAACCCACTACCTTCCAAGGCAAGAGGGACTGTGGATGTGATCAAACTAAGAATCTCGGGATGGGGGTTTATCCTGAATTATCTGGTGGGCCCAAGGTAGTCATGAAGGTTCTTGTAAAATGGAGGCAGGAGGGCGAGAGTCACAGCAGAGAAGTCAGCAGAATGATATGCCTTAGTCAGCATTTTTACCGTGATGACTGAAATACCTGACAAGCACAACTTAGAGGAAGAAAGATTTATGTGGGTTCACTGTTCAGAGATTTCAGAGGTCAACCCTTGATAGGCCGGCTCCCAAGCAGGAGCTGAGGCAGCAGGTCCTCAGGGCCTGGCACAGGAAGCAGAGGGGGTGGTGGTGGAGAGGGTGAGGGACCTCTACCATCCCCGAGGCCACGCCCCCAGGGACACACCTCCAGCCAGGCCCCGCCTCCGAACCTGGGTGCAGAGCTTAACACAAGAGCTTTGGGGACATTCAGAACCCGGACCAAAACTGTAACAGTGACCTTGGGAAGCTAGCTTGTCCTCTCTGAGCCTCAGTTTCCCCACCTGTGAAAACAGTGGTTCCTAACAATAGCATCCCACTTGGCGGGATCCATAGGAGGGTCACGTGAAGTAGGAAGGGCCTTAACTGGAGTATTTTGGAGCACTCGCTCACCCATTCTAACAGGGAGGGTGCTAGGAGGAGAGGGTGCTGTTCTGGCTTGCGTTTTATTCATTCTGGCTGAGTGGCAAGTGACTATTTTAAAATATTAGACTGTCCCTGATCTGTGACTAGACCCCAGACTGTCATGCCGCTGGTTTTCCAGGCATACCAGTGAAAATGAGCCTAGAAAATATAGGACTCAGCCAGGTGTGGTGGCACATGCTTGTAATCCCAGTACTTGGGAGGCTGAGACCAGAGGATCCAGGTTCACGGCCAGCCTCAGCTACTTAGTGAGGCCCTCTGCAGCTTCACGAGACCCGGTTTCAAAATAAAGTATAAAAAATAGGGCCGGGGGTGTAGCGCGGAGGTAGAACGCCCCTGGGTTCAATCCCCGGTACCGCAAAAAAAAAAAAAAAAAAAAAAAAGAATCCAACTAAAGAGTGATTACCTTCAAAACTGAGAAAAGGGTGTTTACGTGTGGGGGAGAGGGGAGGTAATTTTTTTCAATAACATATTGAATGAATAAACAATCATTTTTTAACAGCCAGGAGTCACTTGTATTGTCTGCCAGGAGCGCGCCCCTTTTACTGTTCTGTCCGTGTGTCTACCACCCATTGTCTTCTGCAGGTTCCCCCACCGCTGCCCCAACCTGCTTCCCACTTACTTTCTTTTTTTTCTTGGTCCCGTGGTTGGAACCCAAGTGCATTCTACCTCCAAGCTACCTCCCCAGCCCTATTTTATTTGGAAACAGGGTCTCGCTAAGTTGCCAAGAGTCTTGCTAAATTGCTGAGGCTGGCCTCAAACCCACAAACCTCCTGTCTCAGCCCCCCAAACTGGGATTATAGGCGTGCACCACCACGCCCGGCCCCACTTACTCTTCATGTGATCTCATTTCTAAACCCATGAGGAGCTGAGCAAAAATGTCGCCGTTGTGTGACTCTGGCCACGGTCAGCAGTCAATCCCACACGGGCACTTGCAACCTGGCGGGAACTGTTGCCATTACTCACCGGGAAGGGACGTGTCTGGCGTGCGGGTTTCACCTGTGACATCCTGGCCCGCCCTCTCTGCAGGCTGAATCAGGCCTGCGTGGCTGAGAACTGTGCTCCCATGATACAAAGCAAAATCAGATGGTGGGACCATTCGTTTCAAGGAAACAGTTTTTGCCCCATTTCCTGAAAATTTTTAATTCCAGAAATATGTCAGTGGGCCAGTGTAGACACATCGGACAGCCTGGAATGGAGCTCGCGAGGGCTTCGTAGCAGAGGGTAAAGGTTTCTGAGTCCCCTGAGCACAAAGAACTGGCACTTCTACCTCCTCACCGTGCCTTCTTTTATGTCCCAGCTTGTAGAAACGTCCCCCTGCGGCTGATCGTCATTGAACCCATCCCCCTTCAATCCCTCCTCCGTGTTGGAAAATTAGCGACATGCAGCACGGATCAGAGCCCGGGCCCCCCATTGCCCCTGAATCAAGCCCGGCCTCCTTGCTGGGGACACCAAGAATTCCATTCCTGGAGCTGGGCATAGGAGCGCACACTTGTAATCCCAGTACTTGGGAGGCTGAGACTGGAGGATCTGGGTTCGTGGCCAGCCTCAGCTACTTAGTGAGGCCCTCCGCAACTTAGTGAGACCCTGTTTCAAAATAAAGAATAAAAAATAGAGCTGGGGGTGTAGCTCGGAGGTAGAATGCCCCTGGGTTCAATCCTCAGTGCTGAAAAAAAAAATTCCATTTCTGGGAGGGCTGTGCTGAGGACAGCCCTGTTGCTCACCATCCCTAAGGCCCTGTCACTCTCCCAGTGGGACTCTCTGCCACCAGTGATGAAGCCACTCTCAGATACTCCCAGGAAACTTCCTTGATATCTCCCTTACTGGAACCGGGTCACATGCATGACACTGGCAAGGCCCCTCAAGACTGCTGTAAACTCAGGAATAACCTGGAGTCCCCAGAGGTCGGCGCAGACACCTGACCACGGAGCCGCACCAACAGGAAGAAGGCCAGTGGCCTCGGTAGCCTGCAGCAGGCACCGTCAAGGACAAGGAGGCGCCCTCTTTGGGCAGCCATCCACTGAGGCCCGAGAGCCGGCTGCAGAGAGAGCAGACAGAGAAAGAGGGCCCTGGGTGGCTGCCAGCCTGCCTGGCCACAGCACTGACAGGATTCCTGTTTCCCCAAGAGTTTCCTCTTTGGCTTAAGCTAGTCTGATGAGTTTCTGTTTCTTGCCACTAAAGGAACCAAAGAGAATCCCTTTGAAGCTGTGACAAGCGGCTGAGAAGCAGTACCAGAGGCCAGGTACGGCTGTCCGGACCCGCTGCCAGTTAGGAACTGTGTAGAAATCGCTAGCAGCAAGCTCTGGATCAATGACAAGGACATCAGCCACCTGCACCCGTGTCCTGCTGACTAGTGCGGGCGCTTATCTACACTCTTTACAAGTATGGGCACGTTTAGTCGTCCCCATCGTTGTGTGAGGAAGGTACCATGTCCCCTCCCTCCTCTCCCCCACTGGCAGGTGAGGGAACCGAGACACAGAGAAGCCAAATGGCTTGACCAGGAGCAGCGGCGGGGCAGTGCCGGGGACAGGATGTGCCCCTGGGACCTGTGCTCTCACCCTGTCCTCAAACCTGGCTCTCCTGTCTCTTTGCTCCAGGATTGGAGGATGGGAAGGGAACCTGGGGACAGAGGGGCCTGCAGGGAGGCGCAGTGCTGTGTCTCCCGCACCTGCTAAGGCCCCGGCTGCCTGTTCCTTCTGCACATGCTGCTGGATGAGCTAATAATTAGCAATAATCTATTAGTCAGCTGTTTCTGACAGCATTCTCACTTCTATCATCCCAAATACCTGACAATCACAACTTAGAGGAAGAAAGATTTATTTGCTCACAGTTCTGGAGGTTTCAGTCCACGTTAGGCTGGGTCATGTCTGCGGAGCTCAGGGCATGGTGGCAGGAAGCAGAAAAAGGGCAGGGAGCAAGAGACATATATAATCTCCCAGGCCACACCCCCAGTGACTTACCACCTCCAGCCACACCCTACCTACCTGCCTACATTACTACCTGATAAATCCAACCCTCATGATTCAATTATAGCACTTTTGAACATTTTCGCCAATCCATGAGCTCTTCCAGGAGACATTCTATATCCAAACCAGAACATCAGCTTTGTCATTCCTGCAACCAAAATATCTGACAAGCACAACTTAGAGGAGGAAGAGTTTATTTGGCTCAGGGTTTCAGAGATTCAGTCCATGATCGACCAGCTCCAAGGCAGAAACATCATGAAAACGGCGTGGCTGAGGCCAGCTGCTCAGCTCATAGAAGCTGGAAAGCACAGAGAGAGAGAGAGAAAGAGAGAGAGAGAGAGAGAGAGAGAGAGAGAGAGAGAGAGAATCCTCAAGGCCACGTCACATCCCCAGTAACCCACCTTGTCTGGCCACACCCAGCCTGCCTATGGTCACTGCCCAGTAAGTCCATTCAAATTACTAATCCAGATGGGTGCGGTGGCCCACACTTGTAATCCTTGTACTTAGGAGACTGAGACAGGAGGATCACAGGTTCGAAGCCAGCCTCAGCAAGTAGTGAGACTCTGATCAACCTAGCGAGACCCTGTTTCCAAATAAAAATAAAATAGGGCTGGGGGTGTAGCTTGGAGGTAGAAAGCCCCTGGGTTCAATCTCCAGTACCACAAAAACAAAACAAAACAAACAAACAAACAACAAATTAGTAATCCATCAATGGATTCATCCACTCATGAGATTAGAGCCCTGATTCAACAATTTCACCTCTGAACATCTCTGCATTGCCAACACACTCCATAGCCAAGCCATAATAAACACTAACAAGAGTCTTTTTCCTCCCCCTCTCTTTCCAGATGGTGGCTTTTCTTACTTCAGGGGAGCCTGACCCAGCAGGAAAGCAGAGGCAACACTTGTGAGTTTGATGGACCAAGGCTGGGGTGTCGCAAGAGCCTGGGCTTTGAGTTTCTACAGTGGCAGCCCTGGAGGCTTCTAGCCATGGAGTCGACACCATTACCACAAGCTCTAAAGACTGAGCAAGACCCAAAAGCCATCTCCCGTGACTGAGAGGAGGCCAAACGTCCTGGGGCAGGGGTCCAGGCAGGGGGCGGAGGAGAAGGGAGGAGAGAGGATGAGGTCGTTCTCCAAAAAGCTGAGTGGTCAGCCCTGTGCTGGCTTTGTGAGCGAGTGTGGGTCAGGAGCAAGCTCAGGAGACCACCGGCACCTCACCCAGCATGGCACAGTAGCATCGTGGGAGGGACAGCCCCATGGAGTGATTGACAGAGTGGTGAGACGGCCTCAACAAGGTCAGCCAGGCCCTGCGATGTCTCCCGTGTGTCCAAGAGAAGCTGAGAGAAGGAGAGAGGAGCGGGCAAGGGGCGGGCTTCCAGAAGACCTTTGACATCTTCAGATGACCTGAGCTCACCTCAGCAGGTGCCAGAGCAAGCCAGATTCTGCCCCGCCCCCCACACCTGGGCCTTGGCAAGCTCCCCTCCCCCACAGTAAATAGAGATACAGCCCAGGGCAAGAGGCAGGGAGACCTGACCATGGTTAAGTGCCTTCCACCCAGCAGAAGGGGGACTTGAAGGAGAAATTAAATCTAGACTTGAAAACTGAAGTCATGCTTCTGCACACTTCCTGGTGTGGATGGAGCATCCTGTTCATGTCCCAGCTGTTCCTCAAGGGGCCTTGCGTGTTCTGATCCGATCTCCTGCACATTCCTGCCCCCGGGAAGAAGGCTGCCAGGGCTCTCTGGAAGAACTAGATGAGGCAGGGCGTGGAGCAGAGGCACAATACCCTCCTGCCCCCTCCTTGCCCTCCTGTGGGCAGCCCACATCTCTCAAACTGTCCTGGTCCTTTTACCTGCAGAAGCACCTCCCAGTGTTGCTAGAATAGGGCTGGTGGGTCTTCAATCCTACTTCATAATGACTCTCTGATTTAGTCAGCTTTTTCGTTGCTGTGACCAAAGTCCCTGACAAGCACAACCTAGAGGAAGAAAGGTTTATTTGGGGCTCATGATTTCAGAGGTGAGTCCATGGTCAGCCAGCTCCAAGGCAGGAACCGTGGCAGCAGGACTTTAGGACATAGTGGAAGAGGAGAAGCCAAACTCAGCGCATGGTGGTGGGAAGCAGAGAGTGAGAAGAAATGGCCAGGGACAGACACGGTGATCCGCCCTCTCCAGCCATGTCCACCTCCAAACCTGCTGCACTGTCTAACACATCTTCTCTGTGGGACTGTGTGTGTGTGTGTGTGTGTGTGTGTGTGTTGCTGGGGACTGAATCCAGGGGTGTTCTACCTCCAAGATACACTCCCCAGCCCTTTTTATTTTTTGTTTTGAAACAGTCTTGCTAGGTTTCTGAGAGTCTTGCTAAGTTGCCGAGGCTGTCCTAGAATCTTCAATCGTCCTGTCTTAGCCTCCCAAGTACTGGGATTACAAGTGTGCAACACCACGCCCAGCTATAGTTTGAATTTAAAACATCCCACAGAAGCCGGGAGTGGTGGTGCATGCCTGTAATCCCAGCACTTGGGAGGCTGAAACAGGAGGATCACAGGTTCGCTGCCAGCCTCAGCTACTTGTGAGACCCTCTGCAACTTAGTGAGACCGTGTTTCAAAAAAAAAAACAAAAACAAATCGGACTGGGGGTGGAGTTCAGATGTAGAAGGCCCCTGGGTTCAATCCCCAGTACCAAATAAATAAATAAATAAATAAATAAATAAATCCAGACCATAACACCCTGCACTGGCCCCCAGCTGACAAGGCCCTTGCTCTAACCACACCTGTCGTGCAAATAGTTGTGTCTGCTTGGGCGGAATTCAGTATTGCTTCATGTTACCTGGGCAGTGGTTGGCTCCGTCCTGCCTCTTCAGGCTCTTGGAGCTTTGCGATCCTGGCACTATTGTCAGGCGGGCTGGGTAACTCTTTGCTGTGGGACTGTCCCGTGCATTGAGGGATGTTCAGCAGTATCCCTGGCATATCCCTCTCAGTACCACCCCTCCCCCAGCCATGACAACCAAAATGTCTCCGGACGTTGCCAAATGTCCCCTGGTGAGGAAGTCACCCCCAGGAGGAACCACTGCTGTAAACATCAAATGCAGGATCCCCAGCATGCTCGCTTCCTTTCTTTTTTTTGTGTGTGGTACTGGGGATTGAACCCAGGGGCATTCTACCTCTGAGCTACACCCCCAGCCCTATTTTATTTTTATTTTGAAACAGGGTCTCACTAAGTTGATGAGAGTCTCACTACTTGCTGAGGCTGTCCTCGAACGTGCAATCCTCACGTCTCAGCCTCCCAAGTACTGGGATTACAAGTGTGTGTCACCACGTCCCGTGTCCCAGCATGCACTTTCTGCTCCGAAGTTGATGTCAATGAGGATCAATAGCAAAGCGAAGTCAGAAAAGGGTGCCCTCAAGGTCAAAGACCTGGGTTCAATTTCCAGTTTTGTAGCTTCCTACTGGTGTGACCTTGAGCAGGTCATGCAGCTTCTCTGAGCCTCAGTTTCCCCATATGTGTATTGGGGAAATAATAAACAGGGGGAGGGATCATAGTTTGTTTTGCTTACCACTATATTCCCAACACCTAGAGTACCACATGGCACACAGTAGGTACTCAATAAAAATGTGTTGACTGAATATATTAATCTCTGCCCTGCCTCCCTCCCAGGGCTTCTGTCCACCTCTAATGAAAAAGTTTGTGGAAACTTCCATGACCGAGGGGCCACAGAAAATATTGCACCCCATCTGAAATCAGAACACACCCGCCACGGGCCTGCATTTTCTAAGTTAATTTCATAAATACATAAGGATTCCTAATAGTCAAAAAAGAAACTAAATGTCTCTGTACATATTCAGTTAAATTCCATCCATACCATGGAATACTATGTAGCAACAAATTATTGATATATGCAAAGATCTGGATGGATTTGAAGGGAATTATGTTAAGTAAAAAAAAGTTAAATACTCTAGGATTCCATTTATTTAATATTCTTCTTGTTGTCGTTGCTACTGGGGATTGAACCCAATGGCATTCTATCTCTAAGCTATACCCTCAGCCCTTTTTAAAAATTTTTTTTGAAACAGGGTCTCCCTAAGTTGCTGAGGGTCTTGCTACGTTGCTGAGGTTGGCTTTGAACCTGCGATCTTCCTATCTCAGCCTCCCAAGTACTGGAATTAAAGCATAATATTCTTGATATAATCAAATTATAAAGATGGAGAAGGCTTCCAGGGCTTGGAGGTGGGTGTGACCACAGTGGCGTAGCATGAAGGAGTTTGTGCAATGGAACAGTTCTGTATCCTGATTGTGCTGCTGGTTACACACATCTACACGTGTGATATGATACACATGTCATAATTCCTTCTTTCTCTCCTTCCCTCCCTTCCTTCCTTCCTTCCCTCTCTCTCTGTACTAGAAATTGAACCCAGGGTCTAGAACATTCTAAGCAAGTGCTATACCATTGAGTTACACCCCCAGTCTGCTCATATTTCTACGCACATTTTTACATAGAAAACACACACACACACACACATGCACACACGCACACGCACACACACGCACACACCTGAATACATGGGAAATGTGGAATCTGAATGGACTCTGTGGCTGTAAGATGTACTATGGCTGTACAAGACGTTACCATTGGGGAGGCTGGGTGAAGGGCACAGAAGATCTTATCTTTTTTTTTTGCAATTTCCTGTGAATCTATAATTATTTCAAAATAAAGATTTAACCCCTATCATACAGTAGTCCCCCCCTTGTTCATTTTTTCACTTTCTACAGTTTTGGTTACCCAACGTCTGAGAATATGACATGGAAAGTTCCAGAAATAAACAATTCCTAAGTTTCAAATTGCACACCATTCTGAGTAGGATGATTCCACGCTGTCCCGCAGGACGTGAACTGCTCCTTTGTCCAGTGTATCCGCGCTGTATACACTGCCTGCCCGACATTCACGTGGCTTGATGGTCCAGGATCCCCCGAAGCAAATGATCCTAATGCTACATCACCCGGCCTACATCGCTCACCTCCCTCCCTGCAACTCCTGGCGCAGGCTTGGAGCATCTCACAGCATCGTAAGGAGGAGGATTCATACAACCCAGTAAGATATCTTGAGAGAGGGGGAGAAGGGGAAAGACGGTATTCACATAATCGTTATTGTTAAAATTGTCCTTATTTTATTATTAGTTACAGTTTCTAACCTTTTCCTGTGCCTGTTTTATAAAGTGAACTTCATCATAGGTATGTATCTATAGGGAAAACAGTATACACAGGGCCCAGTACTGTCTAAGGTTTGGGGTCCTCAACTGGGGGTTTTGGAAGATACCCAATGGAGGGGCTACTGTAAATAAATAAAATAAATAATTAAGCCGGGCATGGTGGTGCACGCTTGTAATCCCGGTGCTTGGGCGACTGAGACCGGAGGATCTGGGTTCGCGGCCAGCCTCAGCTACTTAGTGAGGCCCTCGGCAACTTAGTGAGACCCTGTTTCAAAATAAAGAATAAAAAATAGGGCCAGGGGTATAGCCTGGAGGTAGAATGCCCCTGGGTTCAATCCCCGGTACCACCCAAAAAATAATAATAACAACAAATAATTATATAAGGAGATGGGGGGAAATAATTAACAAAAGCAGGGGCAGCATAGAAATAGTGAAATCCCCCAAACCCCCGGAGGACTATGGCATTCAGACCATGAACTCCAGCCGGAAGTGCAGCCTGAGTTATCTACTGAGCCCCCATTCTGCCAGGGGTGGGGACATTCCCCTCCCGCATTTGGTAGGACTGTCTAAATGTGTGTGTGTGTGTGTGTGTGTGTGTGTGTGTGTGTGTGTGTGTATGTTTCTGGGGGATTGAACCCAGGGACATTCTACCTCTAAGTTATACCCCAGCCCTATTTTGTTCATATTTTGAAACAGGGTCTCACTAGATTGATGAGAGTCTCACTACTTGCTGTAACTGTCCGTGAACCTGTGATCCTCCTGTCTCAGCCTCTCAAGTACTGAGATTACAAGCGTATGCCACCATGCCCGGCTGGACTGTCTAAATTCTGAGGACTGTGTGTGGTGCCAAAATCCCAGGGGATACCGGCTTCATGTTCCTGGGCGGGGGGGGAGGCTGCTGCTTGCTGGTCCATGCTGAGCTTTATCCCGGGTCAAGGGGTTCTGTAGCAGCCCAGTCACCCACTACCTGCTGTCCCTGATTCATATGCCATCACAAAGATTTTGTTTGGCCACATAGGATTTTATTTTATTTTTATTCATTTATTTATTTTTGTGGTACTGGGGATTGAACCCAGGGGCATTCCTTTTTATTTTATTTTTTAAAAATTCTAAACCAGGTCTTACTAAATTGCTGAGGGGCTCACCAAGTTGCTGAGGATGGCCTCGAACCTGTGATCCTCCTGTCTCAGTCTCCCAAGTACTGGGATTACAGGTGTGCGCCACCACGCCTGGCTTCATATAGTATTTTAAATAATGAGTTGCCAATATTTATAATGGGGCATTTCCCTGTAAGGATCTAGATATCCGCAGTTGGTTCCTCTGAGCACACAACTCCAATGGGGGCAGCAACCTGATGAACCGGGCCACACAGGGGCTGTCCCTTTAGAAGGGACACGGGTCCTCTGCAGTCCCCACAGTCCCCACTGTTCCCTTATAGTCACGTTTGGCTGAATTTTCTCTCATGCAGCCTCTGGCCCACTGAGGTGCTTGAGTTGGCAACCCTCACTCTTCCAACTTCTGTATCACTTTGGGCCCCTGAGGGATCACAGGATCATGTCCCCCTCCCCCTTACCCGGGGGCAAAGTAGCTTTATGGCGCTACCTCAGACCGGGCTGCCTAGACACTTCAAATGGCCGAGTGGCCGTCCAGTCTAGGGGTCTTGCTGTTCCTTTGGGCCTCCATGGGATAGAGAGGGACCCTCCTTTCTCGCTCTCAGACTCTCCCTGATCCTCTGGATCTGGGAACTTTTATCTGTCCTTAAGAGGCAGGAAGCCTTGCTAGTTCCACATCTGTGTCGCCCCCTCTTTTCACTCCAGCACCCATTCGTAAACACCAGTCCCTTCTACTGCCTCTCATTTAGATTTTTGAAGACCAAACCCAGAGCGTTTGGATTTCCTTTTTCTTTTCTTTTCTTTCTTTCTTCCTTCCTTCCTTCCTTCCTTCCTTCCTTCCTTCCTTCCTTCCTTTCTTTCTTTCTTTCTTTCTTTCTTTTTTTGCAGTACTGGGGATGAACCCAGGGGCATTCTACCTCCGAGCTCCACCCCCAGCCCTATTTTTTATTCTTTATTTTGAAACAGGGTCTCACTAAGTTGCAGAGGGTCTCACTAAGTAGCTGAGGCTGGCCGCGAATACCGATCCTCTGGTCTCAGCCTCCCAAGTACTGGGATTACAAGCGTGCGCCACCATGCCTGGCTTCTATTTTATTCTTTATTTTGAAACAGGGTCTCACTAAGTTGCGGAGGGCCTCACTAAGTAGCTGAGGCTGGCCGTGAACCTGCGATCCTCCTGTCTCAGCCTCCCAAGTACTGGGATTACAAGTGTGCACCACCCCGCCCGGCTTGGATCCCCTTTTTCTGCTCTTCACCCCTTTCCTGGAAACAATAAGCTTAACAGCTGTCTGAACTTGAGCATGGGGAAGACAAGAAAAACGGGGGATGAAAAACACAGTGAGTAATTCTAAAAATTCCCCCTAAGCATTTCCCACGCATTGTCTCATTGCAAACTCAAAGAGGGTCCGGGTGCAGAGGTGCACGCTTGTAATCCCAGTTCTTGGGAGGCTAGACCGACAGATTGCAGGTTCGAGGACAGCCTCAGCAACAAAACGAGACTCTCAGCAACCTAACGAGCCCCAAAGTAAAAAATGAGTTGGTGTGGTGGCACACGCTTGTAATCTCAGTACTTGGGAGGCTGAGACTGAAAGATCAGGGTTCGTGGCCAGCCTCAGCTACTTAGTGTGGCCCTCTGCAATTTAGTGAGACCCTGTTTCAAAATAAAGAATAAAAAATAGGGCTGGGGGTGTAGCTCAGAGATAGAATGCCCCTGGGTTCAAGCCCCAGTGCAAAAAATAAAATAAAATAAAAAATGAAAAAACTGAGGGTGTAGCTCAGGGGTAGAACGCCCCTGAGTTCAATCCCCAATACCACAAAACAAAACAAAACAAAACAAAACACAAAACAAAACAACAAAACCCCACAAAAACTAACAAAACTCAAAGAGGGAAGGAAACAGGCCCCGGGAGATTCAGCGTTTGCTCGGAGCCAGGACTTGAACCCAGGACCACCCTCTCATCCACGCAGCTCCTTGCCCAACTACCCGCGTCCTGCGTCTGTGGTCCCTGAGCTGGGGAGGCCTCACCTGGCTGACACTGGAACGCTATTGGTCGAGCTTTTCCTAAAGCCCGCCTCCGGAGGTGGCTGATTGGCTGGATGGCGCAGCCCGCGCGGTTACTGACACGTGAACTGTGTGGTCCTTGGCCGCGGCGCTGTCACCCCAGCACGCGAGTCCAGACAGCCCGCGCAGGTCGGCTCCCCGGAGAAGGGCGGGGAGCAGAATGGCAGGCGGAGAGGCTGAGTCACGCCGGCAAATCAAGTTACCGCCGGGAGACGCTGGCTGCTGTCAATTCCTAAATCAGCAGGACAAAGCCATTTCTCAGAAAATGCAATTATAATCCAGAGTCTCAGGGCCGTCCTGGGTTTTCTGCTGGGCTTTGTGCAGAGCCGCGCCCTGTCGCCCTTCCGCGGGTTCTGGTCAAGGGGCCCTGCTGCCAGCTCTTAGCCTCTGGGCTCCCTGCAGACATTGCCCCTAGTGCTTGGGCACATAGGCATTCCTGTTGCCCTTGGTGGGCAGGTGCCCTGATGAGCTCTCTGCACCCCCCTCTGGGGGCCTCTTCTTGACACTGGGTGGCCCGGGCATGGTGCAGCTCACACAGCTGAGACAGTGAGGGGTCAGTGAGCCCCAGGGCAGGGACAGACCCACAGATGCCGTTGGGTTTTCTCAGGCCCCACAACATCTGGGCCTGGTCTGGATGGCGTCTTTGAGCTCCTGGCTCTCTGTTTAGCCAGAAAGAAATTTTGTTTTGTTTCTTAAATTCAAAGCTTAAAGTGTGTACTAATTGGCATTGATATTTTCCTGCTAGCAATCCAACCATTTCGTTCACCTTAGATTGCTTTTTCGTTAACTCTAGGCAGAGCTCCTAGCAGTGGGGTTTTCATATAGAGCTGGGCACAGAGAGGCCGCCCAGCCCGGGGCTCAGGCCTGTAGCCCTGCGGCTGAGCTGCCTGAGTGCTGGTTCTGGCTTTGTGGGTTGCTAAGCTCAGCTCTTTTGGGGGAGCTGTTTAGCCCTTTGGAGCCTCAGTTTCCTAGTCTATACCCTATAAATATAACCTATACCCTATAAATATAGTCTATACCCTATAAAGCTAACCCTATAAATGGAGTTAGCAAAGGTCGGGATCAAGTTGAGGAGAGTAAAATGCAGAAGACAATGCCCAGATCATGGAAAGTTGCTCTATAAAAATGACACCTGTAAGCCGGGCGTGGTGGCGCACGCTTGTAATCCCAGTACTTGGGAGGCTGAGACAGGAGGATCACAGGTTCAAAGCCAGCCTCGGCAACTTAGCAGGGTTCTCAGCAACCGAGTGAGACCCTGTTTCCAAATAAGAAATAAAAAAAATCGGGCTGGGGGTGTAGCTTGGAGGTAGAATGCCTCTGGGTTCAATCCCCAGTACCAAAAAAAAAAAAAAAGACACCTGTAATCCCAGTACTTGGGAGGCTGAGACAGGAGGATTGCAGGTTCAAGACCAGCCTCAGCAACTTAGCAAGACCTTAGCAACTTAGTGAGACCCTGTTTTGAAACAATAAATAAATAAATAAATAATTTTTTAAAAAGGATTGGGGGTGTCACTTGGAGGTAGAATGCCCCTGGGTTTCATCCCCAGCACCAAAATAAGAAACAACAACAAAAAAATCCCCCCAAACCCAGCTCATACTGAATCCTTGGAGAAAAACTTAGAATGTGATTGAGCCTGTACTGGGTGGGGGAGGGGAGGGGTGAAGGGGCCCGGCTTTGAGTGGGGGCGACTGGCCTCAGCAGATCTATTTCGAATGTCGGGGACACAGTCCTGGGAGTGAATCCTGCTCTTCACGCGTCTCCATCAGGAACTGGAGAACCAGTGGTGGGTTTCCCAGGATCCACCCAGAGGGCTGCAAGCCAGATCGGGCCTCTCTGTCGCCTCTCCTCCCGGATGGTGGAGACCTGTGGGGAGGCAGGCAGAGGAGGGCAGAAGGGCGGCTTAGGAAGGGGGAGGAAGGTAGGAAGAGGGGGGAGGTGACGGGCAGCCCCGGTGGCCTGGAGCTGTGTCTTCTGTCTTCGGGGACCCAGCTGCACAGAGGGAGGAAGTGATGGCTGAGTTAATGACCTTGTGAGCACTCTTGTGGAACTCCCCCGAGGATGGGTGACCGAGGGTCCCCCCATCCTGGAATGCACCGCTAGTTCCAGACCTTTGATTTTTTTATTTCTTCTTTTTTTCATTGAGGCATAATTTATATTTAATGAAGTACAAAACTCTTAAGCAGACAGCCCGATGAATTTTCACAGATGTACACATCTGTGTAGCTGCCACCCAGATAAAAATCTAGAACAGTCTCAGGACCCAAGGAAGGTTTCCTTCTACCCTCCCCCCAAAGAAACCTCAACTCTAACTTCCATGAGCACAAATTAGTTTTGCCTATTTTTGAACTTCAAACCAACAGAAGTGTACAGCGTGTGTTCTTTTGTGTCTAACTTCTTTCATTCAATATTGTGTCTGGGAGAGCGACCCCGGCTGTTGTGTAGAGCTGGCCTTCATTCCTCTGCATCCATGTATAAAACGCCATTGTATCTTGAACATACCATAACTTGTGTTTTTTGTTTTTTTTTTTTTTGCGGTACCGGGGATTGAACCCAGGGCCGTTCTACCTCCGCGCTACACCCTCGGCCCTATTTTTTATACTTTATTTTGGAACCGGGTCTCACGAAGTTGTGGAGGGCCTCACTGAGTAGAGAGAGAGAGAGGGAGAGAGAGAGAGAGCTGAGGCTGGCCGTGAACCCGGATCCTCCGGTCTCCACCTTCCAAAGTACTGGGATTACAAGCGTGCGCCACCACGCCCGGCTCCATTGTATCTTGAACATACCATAACTTGTGTTTTCATTCTCCCACTGATGGGTTTGAGGGCTGTTTTGAGTTTGGTGCTATGGTGGATAAAGCAGCCATCAACATTTTTGCACATGTCTTTTGGTAGCCAGAGGCATGCATTTCTTTCTCTCTTTCCTTCCTCCCTTCCTTTCTTCCTTCCTTCCTTCCTTCCTTCCTTCCTTCCTTCCTTCCTTCCCTCCCTCCCTCCCTCCCTCCCTCCTTCTTTCTTTCTTTCTTTCTTTCTTTCTTCTTTCTTTTTCTTTCTCCTTCCTTCCTTCCTTCCTTCCTTCCTTCCTTCCTTCCTTCTTTCTTTCTTCTTTCTCCTTCCTTCCTTCCTTCCTTTCTTCCTTCCTTCCTTCCTTCCTTCCTTCCCTCCCTCCCTCCCTCCCT
>PVJS01040671.1:0-18330 GCA_004027185.1 Glis glis
ATCCCCGGTACCGCAAAAAAAAAAAAAAAAAAATTTCCTTCTAAGGTAAGGTTGTTGAAACAGTATATGTTTGTTTGGTTTTTTGTCTTGTTTTGTTTTTTGTTTTTGGTATTGGGGATTGAACCCAGGGGTGTTCTACCTCCAAGCTACACCCTTAGCTCTATTTTATTTTTTACTTTGAAACAGGCTCTCACTAAGTTGCTGAGGCTGGCCTCAAATCATCTTCAGGAAAGGTAAATAAAATTTATATCAAGTGGATTACATTTTCATTGAGTAAGATATATAATTCACGGAAATTATATGTAATAACAAACCTAGGTCAAAATTTCCGGGAATGATTTCTTACAAACAACAGTATTATTAATAATTAGTTGACATTGACCAGGCAGAAACCTAAACAATATTAAAAAGAACAACTCTTTCCCTCTCCCTTGAGGTTCTTGAACTTAAGAAAATGAGGCATGAATCTGAGGTCTGAAACAGGAGGCATTTGAGGAGAGTCTTTGTTTTTACTTTTCTGGTTTTGCCTTTGTTTTCATATTGCCTCTTTGTTGCTTTCTCTCACCCATTTTTTCTGCCTTTCTTTTCTTTCTTTCTTTCTGTTTTTTTTTTTTTTGGCAGCACTGAGTATTGAACCCAGGGCCTTGCACATGCTAGGCAAGTGTTCTACTAGGTAGCTACATCCCCAGACCTTTTTTAAACTTTTAGTTTGAGACAGGGTCCCACTAAGTTGCCCGCCTGGCCTCACTGTGAGCCTCCTGCCTTAGCCTCCGGGGTAGCTCTCTGTGCTTTCGTCTATTTGCTCCCTTCCCTTAGTGATTTAACATGTCCCCCCAAATTCTAGCATTTACTGAAATAAACTCCATTTTTTTTCTTTCTTGGTAATCAAAACCAAATATTCCAGAGACAAATCTTGTTCTTTTCACGTATTGATTCAACTACTACCCAATCAACTCCTTTGATATGGGGGATCCCCTTCTAAAAGAAAGAGGTTATCTAGGGCTCACAGCCAGGCCCACAGTAGGAAACTCAGCCATTAGTATGCTTTGTAAGGAATATCTGTCTCCCACTCCCACCCACATACATAAAAGTATCTTGTGGGATACCAATTACAATAAATAATAAATGTACAGCTCTTTAAAAGTACTATTTAAGCCGGGCGTGGTGGCGCACGCTTATATAATCCCAGTACTTGGGAGGCTGAGACCGGAGGAGGAGGATCCCGGTTTGCGGCCAGCCTCAGCTACTTAGTGAGTCCCTCTGCCACTTAGTGAGACCCTGTTTCAAAATAAAGAATAAAAAATAGGGCTGGGGGTGTAGCCCAGAGGTAGAATGCCCCTGGGTTCAATCCCCAGTACTGCAAAAATAAAAGTACTATTTATTTATTTATTTATTTATTTATTTATTTATTTTGGCACTGGGGATTGAACCCAGAGGCATTCAACCACCAAGCTACATCCCCAGCCTGATTTTATTTCTTATTTGGAAACAGGGTGTCACTAGGTTACTACTGAGAGCCTCACTAAGTTGCCAAGACTGGCTTTGAATCTGTCTCAGTCTCCCACGTACTGAGATTACAAGTGTATGCCACCACACCCGGCCAAAAATACTTTTTATTTATGATCTCATTTTATTCTTTCAACAAACTTGTGAGGTTGATATTACTCTCATCCCCATTTTCTATATCAGGAAAATGAGATTTGAAAGATAAAATGACTTTCCCAAGATCACTCACCTGGTAATTGCCAGAACTAAGGCTCCAAGAAGACCCCCAACTCCATATTGTGTGGTCATTTAGCCACATCAAAAATAAATCTCCAGCCGGGCGTGGTGGCGCACGCTTAGAATCCCAGTACTTTGGGAGGCGGAAACCGGAGGATCCGGGTTCGCGGCCAGCCTCAGCTCTCTCTCTCTCTCTCTCCCTGTCTCTTTCTCTCTCTCTACTTAGAGAGGCCCTCCGCAACTTCGTGAGACCCGGTTTCAAAATAAAGTATAAAAAATAGGGCCGGGGGTGTAGCGCGGAGGTAGAACGCCCCTGGGTTCAATCCCTGGTACCGCAAAAATAAATAAATAAATAAATAAATAAATAAATAAATAAATAGATAAATCTCCAAAGCTGGGTGTGGTGGCACACGCTTGTAATCCCAGTACTTTGGGAGGCTGAGACAGGAGGATCGCAGGTTCAAGGACAGTCTCAGCAACTTGGTGAGGTCCTCTGGAACTTAGTGAGACCCTGTTTCAAAATAAAAGAATAGAATCGGGCTGGGGGTGTAGCTCAGAGGGTATCACACACACACACAAAACGTCTCCATAACAAAAATAAGAATAGGAATAAGAACAGTAACAAGTAAGGAGAAAGGATCTAAACTGAAGGAAGCCTTCTAAAGTCATTATGTTGCTGAAAAATTTTTCATGAATTCCTTCCTGTCTCATTCCACCAACCTTTCGCCTCCCTCAAAGCAAATGTGCATAAACATCTTGTATAGCAGAATTTGTCCTGTGGAAGTGTCATCAACTGCTCACAAGCCACTTGTATTTATATTTAAATTATTTATTTGTGTGTGTGTGTGTGTGTGTGTGTGTGTGTGTGTGTGTTACTGGGGATTGAATCCAGGAGCATTCTACCTCTGAGCTACACCCCCAGCCCTATTTTATTTTTACTTTGAAACAGGGTCTTGCAAGGTTGATGAGAGTCTCACTACTCGCTGAGGTTGTCCTCAAAACAGTGATCCTCCTGCCTCAGCCTCCTGAGTAGCTGCAATTACAGGTGTGTGCCACCGCACCAAGCTCACTTCTGCTTCCTTAGCAATATCTCTGGCTACTCCTACCTTCCACCACATATTCTAGAACACTAAATGTTTTATGACTGCCTGTAGTGCTTTTGTCCCTGCTTCTCATTAATCCTCTTAAGTCCTCTTAAGTCTTAGCTCCTCACTGCCCTCTCCCCAGGCTGTAAGAGGTATTCCTATGATTCTCCAGGCCAAAGGCAAATTCTTTATGCTGCCCGCCCTCACTTCCAGCCACATACTCATATACTTTAGCTAGGAGTGGTGGGGTGGTAGAACCTTCCCAGATTTATTAGCTCTGACACATATTACAGTGAGTGTACAGAGTTGTACACAAATGCCCATAGAAGCCTTATAAAATCCAGAAACTGGAAAGAACTCAACTGTCCACCAGTGGGTATCATCAACAAGAGATCGGGCAAACAGGGTCTGTTTTATAAATCTAATGACACCTCAGCAATAAAAAGGAATGAACTTTTAAATAACAAGAGTGAACTTCAAAAACATCAAGCTGAACCAGGCAGGGTGCTGTACGCCTGTAATCCCAGCTACTGGGTAGACTGAGGCAGGAGGATCACAAGCTCAATGTCATCCTGGGACAACTGAGTGGGACCCAGTCTCAAAAAAAAAATAATTTAAAAAGGGCTGAGGGAGCTGGGCGTGGTGGCGCACGCTTGTAATCCCAGTACTTTGGGAGGCAGAGACCGGAGGATCCGGGTTCGCAGCCAGCCTAAGCTCTCTCTTTCTCCCTCTCTCTCTCTCTCTCTCTCTCTCTCTCTCTCTCCCCCCCCTAGTGAGGCCCTCCGCAACTTTGTGAGACCCGGTTTCAAAATAAAGTATAAAAAATAGGGTCAGGGGTGTAGCACGGAGGTAGAACGCCCCTGGGTTCAACCCCCGGTACCGAAAAAAAAATAAAATAAATAAAATAAAAAGGGCTGAGGATATACCTCACTGGTAGAGTGCCCCTGGATTCAATCCCCAGCACCACAAACAAAACAAAATAAAACAAAACATAAAGCTGAGCAAAAAAGCCAAACCCAAGTCTGGCATGGTGGCAGATGCCTGTAATCCCAGTACTTGGGAGGCTGAGACAGAAGGATCGCAGGTTCAAGGACAGCCTCAGCAACTTAGCAAGACCCTGTTTCAAAAAATGATAATAAAATAGGACTGGGATTGTAGCTCAGAGGTAGAATGCCCCTGGGTTCAATCCCAAGAACCAAAAAAATAAATAAATAAAAACCAGAAGCCAGACACAAAAATACAAATTGTATGATTCCATTTAATTGAAACTTTAGAAAAGACAGATCTAATTTATGACAGAAATCTATACTGGTTGCCTGTGTGTATATAGGGGATAGATCAACTGAGAGGCCAAAGGCAATGTTGATAAGGTAATGCCAAAATTCTATAGATTGAATGGTAATGGTTACACAGGTATATAAATCTATCACAAGTCACCAAGACATACACCTAAAATAGGTGCATTTTATTGTATATAAATTCTGCTTCAATAAAGGTTATCTTACCTACATAAAGATAAGATAACCTATCTTACCTATATCTTATATGTATAAAGTGGGTGCTGAGATGCTGTGATGGCAATCATAATATTGATCTTTCAGGGAAAAGCCCAAACCCCCCCTTTTTTTTTTTTGGTATTGAAGATTGAACCCAGGGGTATTCTATACCTCCGAGCTAGACCGCCGGCCCTATTTTATTTTTTATTTGGAAACAGAGTCTCACTAAGTTGCTGAGATTGGCTTTGAACCTGCAATCCTCCTGTCTCAGCCTCCCAAGTACGGGGATTACAGGTGTGCACCACCATGCCTGGCTCCGAGACCCTCTTTAGTTGGGGTTCCAGCCCTGCAGCCCCTCCTTTCAGCATGCCCCTCTCCTCTACTGTACCTTGTCATCTGTACTGCCTCTCTGGCTTCCTTTAGGCAGAATCTCCTAACCCCTTCTTTGTCCTGCACCAGACCCTGAATAGTTTATTGTTTTATTTCTTTGCACATTGACTCTTCTACTAGACTGTGAACTCCTGAGGGCAAATGTGAAAAGAAGTTTCTTCTACAGAAAAAAGTTTAATGGTGTTTGAGACATTTGGAAAACAGAGATTAAATCAAAACTCCTTAATTGCTTCCTCTGTGCAGAAACTGTACTAACATTTTCTACCTCCTGGTTGGGACAAATTGTTCTCTGGCTATGATATCAGAGGTTCAGAGGAAAAGTATAATCTGAGACAGTACAATCCAGCAACATTCTCCATTTCTCAGGCATCTCGAACATTAACCCAAAACATTTTTTTCTAATTATGTAAAGCTTTCCTGCTAATTATTAAATCCATATGTTTTTCAAGGGAAATCTAATCCCTGTTTGTTTCATTCACACTCAATCCATCACAGTTTTACTTTCAAGAGCTATTTGATGTTCAAGAAGCTATTAGAACCCCTATAATGCCCATTTCTGAGAAAAAGGTTATGGGTAAAATTAAGCAAAACCAAATGTTAACAGAATCCTCAAAGATTAAGCAGAATCTTAATGAGGAAAGTTATGCTACCCTGTTTTGGCTTTCAGATTCTAAGTTAAGCTGTGTTGATTTGAGAGGCCCTCACATCTTGGTTACACATTTTCTCCCAAAGGACTGTGGGGAGATGAGAAAAGGAATAGTTTGATGGGTACAGAATTCTGTTTCCAGCAGTATTTCAGTTTAGATTTTCTGAAATCCTGTTATAAAACACCTAAAATTTCAGAGAGAGAGAGAGGAATTTGAGAGAGAAAAGAAGAGATATAGTAATTTTTTAATGGGTAAGGCTAAACTGCAGTATCATACCTGGGTGATAAAACTATTTAAAAAATGCAAGGAGTAGAGCCAAGCATGGTGGTGCATGCCTGTAATCCCAGTACCTGGGGGGGGGGGCTGAGACAGGAGGATCTCAGGTTTGAGGACAGCCTCAGCAAGTAGTGAGACTCTCATCAGCCTAGCAAGACCCTGTTTCCAAATAAGAAATAATATCGGGCTGGGGGTGCAGCTCAGAGGTAGAATGCCTTGGGGTTCAATCCCCAGTACCACACACACAAAAAAAAAATGCAAGGAAATGATTGCTGAAGAGTCAGGACAGTGGTTACTTTTGAGAGGAGGAAGGTCCTTTGGGCCCTTTGATGGGAATAAGGCACAAGCAAGACTTCAGGAGGATCTAATAAAGATTTATTTTTTTGACTTGGTTACTGGTTATATTGGTTTTTTTGTGTGTGTTTTATTTGGGGGGGGGTACTAGGGATTGAACCCAGAGGCATTCTACCTCCAAGCTACACCAACAGCCCAATTTTCTTTCTTTTTTGGAAACAGGGTCTACTAAGTTGCAGATGGCCTCACTAAGTTGCTGAGGCTGGCCATGAACCTGCGATCCTCCTGTCTCAGCCTCCCAAGTACTGGGGTTACTAGTGTGTGCCACCATGCCCAGCTGTCATATTTAAATAAGTGTAATATAGTGAGTCCCTCAGCAACCTAGTGAGACCTGTTTCAAAATAAAAAAGATAAATAGGGCTGGGAGTGTAGCTCAGAGGTAGAATGCCCCCAGGTTCAATTCCCAGTACACAAAAATAAATTAAATAAATAAAGGAAGGAAGGAAGGAAAGAAAGAAAGGTAATATATAGTAAACATTCAGATCACATGTGGAGTATGATATTTAATTACACTCTCTTTGAGGCCATTTTCCTATTTGGAATACAGAAATAATTATAGCACCTACTTCACAAGGTCACTTATGATTGGAGAATAGGTTAATATATTAAAGAGCTTAGCAGAGTATTCAAAAGGAAGCACCCAATAAATATTAATTATAATAATATAGCCTTAGTTGATAAATTGTAATGCCTAAAATATATGAAATAATTAAATAAGTTTTAGATATGCAATACTCCCTTTATAGAGGGCACTTTTATTGTAGTAAAGTGTATTTTACATTTCCAAGGGCAATCTGTAGTTCTAACTCTAGGTATTGATGAACAAATTGTCTCACACTGCTTATATTTATCAAGATCACAAGACAAGAGCCGGGCGTGGTGGCGCACGCTTGTAATCCCAATACTTGGGAGGCTAAGAACAGAGGATCCGGGTTCGCAGCCAGCCTCAGCTGCTTAGTGAGACCCTCCGCAACTTAGTGAGACCCTGTTTCAAAAATAAAGAATAAAAAACAGGGCTGGGGGTGTAGCTCAGAGGTAGAATGCCCCTGGGTTCAATCCCCAGTAACGCAAAAAAAAAAAAAAAAATCAGAAGAGCTCTTGTTGCTATCGCCCTCATCAAGCCTCATCTTTCCATGCTATAATTTTATTTGTTTAGATGGACCACACATTCTACTGCTAAAACTCATAAGAACATAGATAAAAGTAACAATAGGAATTACATTTTCAAAATCTGGGGGTGCTCTATATTCCAGATTTACTCTATATTTTGAATAAAATCTTCCCTTTCTATAATAATATAAATCATTAAGAAACTCTTTTTTTTTTTTTTTTTTTTTTTTTTTGCGGTACCGGGGATTGAACGCAGAGCCATTCTACCTCCGTGCTACGCCCCCTGCCCTATTTTTTATGCTTTATTTTGAAACCTGGTCTCACGAGGTTGCGGAGGGCCTCACTAAGGAGAGAGAGAGAGAGAGAGACAGAGCGAGAGCTGAGGCTGGCCGCGAACCCGGATCCTCCGATCTCTGCCTCCCAAAGTACTGGGATTACAAGCGTGCGCCACCACGCCCGGCCAAGAAACTCTTTAGGAAGAAAACACTTTTGTTTTTACCTTATTGTTTAGCTCCAACTTAATCATACCTTTAACAATGAAAATTGAATTTCCCTGAAGCATATAGAACTTTCCGTCATTTCTAAAAAGGGAATTACCGGAAAATTTAATGGCAAACATTCTCCTCACAATACCAATCAATAAATCTCTGGAAGCAGTTATTTGGTGCCCATTAGAAGCAAAGAGCAGTAATAATAGGATATGTGGGAAATTTCAGAGGCAAAGATATAGCTAGTACTTTTAAAGTTCTTAGAGTTTAATAGGAGAAACTGAATCGTGCCTAATAAGTACACTGGGCGTGTTTGATCTTGAGAGGGATTTAGCATGTAGCAGTTCTTTTTGGAGACTATTGCAATTTAGCTTCTGGGGTAAACAGAAGAAATGTGAGGGCCAGAGACAACATAGCTAAGGTCACAGAACCAATACATTGTAGGAAGGGAACTTGAAACTAGATTTCCTAGTTCCATATACAAGACAATCTCATGACATTACCTTGAGGAAAACATCTCATCGAAATAGGACATTCCTTTAATTCACAGTAGGTTTTCTGGGGTGTTTGTTTGTTGTGTGTGGTACTAGGGATTGAACCCAGGGCCATTCTACTTCTTAGTTACACTCCCATCCCTATTTTATTTTTTATTTTTGAAACAGGATCTCACTAAATTGCTGAGGCTGGCCGCGAACCTGCAATCCTCCTGTCTCAGCCTCCCAAGTACTGGGATTACAAGTGTGTACCACTGCAGCTTAATTCACTGTTTCTTTCTTTCTTTGTTTCTTTGTTTTGGTACTGGGGATTGAACCTAGAGGCATTCTACCTCCAAGCTACACCCCCAGCCCAATTTTATATCTTTTTTGGAAACAGGGTCTCACTAGGTTGCTGAGAGCCTCGCTAAATTGCGGAGGCTGGGTTTGAACCTGCAATCCTCCTGTCTCAGCCTCCCAAATACTGGGATTACAAGCGTGTGCCACCACACCTTAATTCACAGTTTTGAAAATAAAATTCAGCCAGTAAGACTGATTAGAATAAAAAAATAGCAATGCTCTAGCATTCCACCTTGTTTCTCTCATTTAGGGGGATGGCAGCAGCTATGAAATCCTGAATTAATGTGATGCCCCAAAGAAAATGGCCTAGATAGTTAATGCTTTAATGTGTTTAGCTATCTGGGATTGTTACCTTGTGTGTGTGTGTGTGTGTGTGTGTGTGTGTGTGTGTGTGTGTGTGGTACTGGGAATTGAACTCAGAGTATTCTACCTCTGAGCTACACCCCCAGCCCAATTTTATTTATTATTTTGAAACAGGGTCTTGCTAAGTTACTGAAGCTGGTCTCAAACCTGCAATCCTCCTGTCTCAGCCTCCCAAGTACTGGGATTACAAGCATGAGCCACCACATCCAGCTCTGGGGTTGTTACTTTCTAATTTTCCTGAACTTCTCTGTAAAGAAAATTCATGCTGGGTGTGGTGGCTCATGCCTGTAATCCCAGTACTTGGGAGGCTGAGACAGGAGGATTGTAGATTCAAGATCAACCTCAGCAATTTAGTGAGGCCCTCAGCAATTTAGCAAGACTGTTTCAGAATAAAATAGGGCCAGGCATGGTGGTGCATGCCTATAATCCCAGTACTTGGGAGGCTGAGACAGGAGGATTGCAGGTTTGAGACCAGCCTCAGCAATTAAGGGAGACCCTGCTTCAAAATTAACAAATAAGGCCGGGCGTGGTGGCACACGCTTATAATCCCAGTACTTTGGGAGGCTGAGACAGGAGGATCTGGGTTCGTGGCCAGCCTCAGCTACTTAGTGAGGCCTTCTGCAATTTAGTGAGACCCTGTTTCAAAATAAAGAATAAAAAATAGGGCTGGGGGTGTAGCCTGGAGGTAGAATGCCCCTGGGTTCAATCCCCAGTACCGCCAAAAAAATAAAATAGGGCTGGGGGTGTAGGTTGGAGGTAGAATGCCCCAGAGTATGAAAGAAGGGGGAAAAAAAAGAAAAGAAAGGAAGAAAAGAAGTGAAGGAAGAAAGAAAGAGGTGATAAAAAGAAAATTCGCATATCATTTTACATAATAGATCTGGAAGGACACTAAAGGGTTTTTTTTTTCTCTTGCTTTCTCTTTCTCTGACATTTTAAATGTTTATCAAGATAATTTATTTATTTTTTGTGGTACTGGGGATTGAACCCAGGGACATTCTACCTCAAGATAATACTTGTAAATATTTTTAAAAGCCATATGGTTAAAGAGCCGGGTGTGGTGGCGCACGCTTGTAATCCCAGTACTTGGGAGGCAGAGACCGGAGGATCCAGGTTTGCGGCCAGCCTCAGCTACTTAGTGAGGCCCCCCGCAACTTCATGAGACCCGGTTTCAGTAAAGGATAAAAAATAGGGCCGGGGATGTAGCGCGGAGGTAGAACGCCCCTGGGTTCAATCCCCAGTACCGCAAAAAAAAAAAAAAAAAAAAAAAAGCCATATGGTTAAAAAGAATAAAGTCATTTAGAACTACCAAACTCGTAACAAAAATTAGCAGGAAGCTGGTCGTGTGCTTGCATAAGCCTGTAATCCCAGCTACCCCTGGAGGCTAAGGCAGGAGGATCACAAATTCAAGGCCAGCCTAGATAATTTAGCTAGACCTTGTTTCAAAATAAAAGATAAAAAGGGCTGGGGGGGTGCGGCTCAGTGATAGAACACTTGCGAGCATGTGTGAGGCCTTGGTGGGGAGGGGTAATCAGGAATGCATTTTACCACACCACATGCACAACCAAACCCACAAAAATGCACACACACCATCTAACGGAGTGGAGTAGTGACCTCCCCAAGTCTGACATTCCCTCTGAAAGTCTTTTTCTTGTTTTCAGGCTTACCAACATCTCCCCAACAAAACATTTGTGTGTGTGTGTGTGTGTGTGTGTGTTACTGGGGGTTGAACCCAGGGGCATTCTACCTCTGAGCTACACCCCCAGCCCTGTTTTATTCTTTTATTTTGAAACAGGGTCTCACTAAGTTGCGGAGGGCCTCACTAAGTAGCTGAGGCTGGCCACGAACCTGTGATCCTCCTGTCTCCCAAGTTCTGGGATTACAGGCATGCGCCACAATGCCCGGCTTGTTGTTATTTTTGACTTATGAATTTTAAACATTTAGGTCTATCGTCAGTTGTAAATTGATTTTTGTATATAGAGTGCCATAGCACTCATTGTTGTCTTTCCATAGAGATGACCAGTTGTTTCAGCACAATTTGTTAAACAGCCTTTTCTTTTCCCATTGAATTGATGCAGTGCCTGGTGGACAATTAACTATATATATCTGAGTCTATTTCTGGACTTGATCCTATTCCATTAATCTATTTTTATCTACTTCTGTTATAAATCTACTATTTCCTTATAGTAACTCTTTTTTTTTTTTTGCGGTACCAGGGATTGAACCCAGGGGCACTCTACTTCCGTGCTACACCCCCGGCCCTATTTTTTTTATACTTTATTTTGAAACCGGGTCTAACGAAGTTGCGGAGGGCCTCACTAAATAGAGAGAGAGAGAGAGAGAGAGAGAGAAAGAGAGCTGAGGCTGGCCACGAACCCGGATCCTCCGGTCTCCACCTCCCAAAGTACTGTGATTACAAGCCTGCGCCACCACGCCCGGCTTCCCTATAGTAACTCTTGAACTCAGGAGCCTAAATATTTTGGGTTTTTTTTTTGTGTGTGTGGTACTGAGGATTGAACGCAGGGGCCTTCTACCTCTGAGCTACACCCTCAGCCCTATTTTTTATTATTTATTTTGAAACTGGGTCTCACTAAGTTGTGGAGGGCCTCACTAAATAGCTGAGGCTGGCCGTGAACCTGGGATCCTCCTGTCTCAGCCTCCCAAGTCCTGGGATTACAAGTGTGCGCCACCAGGCCCGGCTATTACAGTAGCTCTTTCATGCCTTCAATTTGTTTTTATTTATATATTTATTTATTTATTTATTTATTTATTTTATTTTTGCAGTACTGGGGATTGAACCTAGGGGCATTCTACCTTTGAGCTACGCCCCCAGTTCTATTTTTTATTTATATATATTTTGTGTGTGTGTGGTAGTGGGCATTGACCCAGAGGCATTCTATCCCTGAGTTACACCCCCAACCCTATTTTATTCTTTATTTTGAAACAGGGTCTCATTAAGTTGTGGATGGCTTCACTAAGTAGCTGAGGCTGGCCCCGAACCTGCGATCCTCTGGTCTCAGCCTCCCAAACGCTGGAATTACAAGCATGCACCACCACGCCCGGCTTCAATTTATTTTAAAATAATAATAATTTCTCTAACTTTTCTAATTGTTTGAAGCAAGAGGTTTGTCTGAAATAGCCTAATTAGTCAGGCTTTGCCTCAATAGAACTCTATGACATACATTTTTAAAAATTTAAATTCAAAGCCAGGCATGGTGGCGCATGCTTGTAGTCCCGGTACTTGGGAGGCTGAGACCGGAGGATCCAGGTTCGTGGCCAGCCTCAGCTACTTAGTGAGACCCTCTGCAACTTAGTGAGACCCTGTTTCAAAATAAAGAATAAAAAATAGGGCTGGGGGTATAGCTCAGACGTAGAATATCCCTGGGTTCAATCCTCAGTACCACACACACACACAAAAAAAATTAAGTTCATGCAGGGCATGGTGGCACACACCTGTAATCCCAGTACTTGGGAGGCTGAGACAGGAGGATTGCAGGTTCAAGAACAGCCTCAGCAAGTAGTGAGACTCTCATCAGCCTAGGGAGACCTTTTCTCCAAATAAGAAATAAAATTGGGCTAGGGGTGTAGCTCAAAGGTAAAATACCTCTGGGTTCAATCCCCAGTACCACAAAAAAAAAAGTAAGTTCATTAAAATTAACTTTGTTAGCCAGGCATGGTGGCACACACCTATAATCCCAATACTTGTGAGGGTAAAACAGGACCATCATGGGTTCAAAGCCAGCCTCAGCTACTTAGTGAGGCTGTCAGCAACTTAGCAAAAACCTGTTTCCAAATAAAAAAATAAAATAGGGCTGGGGGTATAGCTCAGAGGTAGAATGCACCTGGGTTCAATCCCCAGCACCACACACACACACACACACACACACACACACACACCACACACACACATAAATTAACTTTGTTTGAGGAAATATATGTTCAGACTTTCCTGACGATTCTAGAAATAATTGGCAATTCCCTAGAGGAGTAAAAATTGCTAGCAGGGAGGTTTGGCTTCAGCATTTTTAGGGAGAAAAACTATCACAGACCCTCAAATTGAAATGAGGAAGACCACAAATAAAATGTGATGCTGGGAGATGCCCGCCATGGTTGGTTCCTGTGCCTTATAAATTTACTACTCCCTCACCACCATCACCCCAAAAGGGAGGTTGGAGAGAATAGCCCCTCCTTCCTGACCTTCATCCCTCCTCACTGAGGCATGGTGGCGTCATCACTCATGTTTTATTACCGAGTTATAACAGCCTGTGGGTTTTAATACTGAGGAACACTCCTATTTGCCTTTAGAGGTCCAGAATGGAATCTGCTCACGCTAGCTTAATCCCAGGAATTTCTCATTATACTGTTATTTAGCAGGAGATTGGACTGGTGGAGGTGGCAGCAACGATAGCAACGGAGAATGTGGCTTATATAGCAATCTTAAGCCTCTGAAGTTCTTCAGACTTCCTTATTTCTTTCCTTTCCTTTCCTCCCCACCCCACCCCAAACCCCCACCCCATAAATGGGGCAATCCTGAAAGCTAGAGAAACTGGGGAAGTCTTCAGGCAGAATGTGAGACCTGACGGATTTGCAGGGTATAAAAAGATAGGACACCAAGCCAGGCAAGGAGACGCACACCTGTAATACCAGTACTTGGGAGACTGAGCCAGGAGGATTGTAGGTTCAAGGCTAGCCTTGCAATTTAGCAAAATCCTCAGCAACGTAGCAAGACCCTGTTTCAAAATAAAAAATAAAAAGGGCTGGTGGTGTCCTGAGTTCAAATCCCAGTCACACACACACACACACACACACACACACACACACACACACGACACCAAAAATGAACAAATGCCAGCTAGTGACTCAGTTGGCTTTCGTTTATTGGGTCGCTACCCTGCCTCTTACCATGCTCTGGGGACACTGAGATGAATCTGACCAATGAGTTGAAACCAGCAGGACATGTCTGTGGACAGTAAATTAAAAGCATATGTGGACTAGTGGGAAATAAAGTCTATTAAGCAAAATAGGGTAGATTATAACCTATAGATTATAACAGGCCTGAAACATGAAGAAGTTTAAACTTGTTGTGGTTGATACCAAAAATCCTTTTAGGTTTTTGAGCAGAAAGTAGGTGGGAAAGATTAGAGAAAGGGAAGACTGGTATTATACAGACTTAAAGGATATACGCAAGCCTACTTCTGGCCATAAGTGTCTCTACAGTAGGGCAGAAGGAATAGGAAGAAAGGAGCACGGGGCATTTTAAAGAAAGGATGAAAATGTCATGTGTATATAGAGAATATGTAGCTCCAGGAAATATCCAATTATAGTTTATGTTACAGTTCAGATCTGGAATGTCCCCCAAAGGCTCATGTGTTGGAGGCTTAGTCCCCAGTGCAGTGATGTTCAGAGGTGGGGCTTTGGGGAAGGGATTGAACCATGAGGAGTCTGACCTCATCAGTGGATTAGTTATTGATGGGTTCATAATTGAATGGACTATTGGGAGGTGATGGGACCTGTGGGAGGTGGAGCCTCTTTGGAGAAAGTAGGTCACGAGGGGCATGCCCTGGAAGGATATATCTTGTCCCAGCACCTTCCTGGAGGCCATGATGTGAGAGGCTTTTCTCTGCCATGCTCTCAGGCCCATCACGATGTTCTGCCTCACCTCAGACCCAAAGGAATGGAGCCAACCAACCATGAACTGAAACCATGAGCCAAAATAAATCTTCCCTCTTTAGGTTGTTTTTCTCAGGGTATTTTGTCACAGCAATGAAACTCCAACTAACCCAGCTTATAAAACCTAAAAAACATAAAGGAGAATGAAACAAAGCCTGCAGACTGAGGATGAGGCTGTGACTGCTATGAGATATAGCTATATAGTAGCCCAGGCCTTAAGTGTCTTCCAGTGAGGTTCAGGACTCAGAGCCTGCGAAGCATCATTGTAACAAAAAGTAAGGCCTTCAACTCAGAACCATTGCTTAGAGGCAGTATTTATCAGATTGATCAACTCTGAAACTAGAGACAGAGTAGGGAGCATGTTAAAAGGCCTAGCAGCCGGGCATGGTGGCACACACTTGTAATCTTAGTACTTGGGATGCTGAGACAGGAGGATCGCAGGTTCAAGGACAGCCTCAGGAATTTAGTGAGGCTCTCAGCAACCTAGTGAGACCTTGTTTCCAAATAAGAAATAAAATTTGTCTGCGGGTGTAGCTTGGAGGTAGAATGCCTCCGGGTTCAATTCCCAGCACCACATACACACACACACAAGGCCTAGCATAGCCAGGTGTGGTGGCGCACATCTGTAATTCCAGTACTTGGGAGGCTGAGACAGGAGGATTGTAGGTTCAAGGACAGCCTCAGCAAGTAGTGAGACTCTCATCAACCTAGTGAGATCCTGTTTCAAAATAAAAATTTAAAAATAGGGCTGGGGTGTAGCTCGGAGGTAGAATGCCCCCGGGTTCAATCTCCAGTAACACACACACACACACACACACACACACACACACACACACACACACACAGCCTAGCATGCAGAGAAGCTTGTGAAATGTAGGTTTTAGGATCTAGATCCTGAGTCCTGGCCTGAAGATCTGAAGTGACGAGCACTGAAGGTCTTGATAATGCAGAAGATACTCAGGAAACCCTTCGAGAAACATTCAGGGAGTGATGAGCTGCTTCCTCAGGATGACTGGGCTGGTGTGTGTGTGTGTACGCGCGTGCCTTCTCAGGATTCATGTGACTTCACCACAGTCAGCCTCATGACTTCAGAGCATTCTCTCGGATCAAAGCCATTCTGCTCCACTGGACATGAAGGAGAAGGAGATACTCGTGTTCCAGGAGACTTGCTTAGACAGACCTATTGAGTGGCTCTTAAGGCTTTTAGACGTCAACAGGATTTGTGAGAATGATCGTCATAATAGTCATGAATCAGAAACATGCGTACATTTTCTTAAATGACCCCGAGGGAAACGGAGTGAAAAAGAAAGGGGCTGCCCAGATGCAGGGGTCTAGCAGAAAGGACTTCCTTGAGAAAATCAAGCAAAGCAACCAAAGAAGACTCCTGGGATCGTCCCACCAGGACTTCTAGGGCAACTCTAATGAAATGATTTAAAGTGTGGTGGAGTGGCCTCTGTGGCTTCCACACTGGCCTAATCCCAGTTCAAATTGCACAACGAGGGTGGGCTGACAATCTCTGGAACACAAAGCAAGGTCTAATGTTCAAAGCTTGGCAAACCTGACCAAGATTTTTTTTTCTCTTTCCTTTGAATTTTTATAGTTCCTTAATTTTATGTCCCATATGCCACTCAACCTTTTTATTTCATGCATCTCTTTCATCTTTATACCTCCTGCAGTCCTACCACTAGGCTTCACAAAATAATTGTTTCTGTTATATAGAAAATTCTTATTACCATTATTGAGTCTATTTTTAGACTTTGGTTTTATTGACCTACTCTACCTCCAATGTAACACAATTAAAATTATTATAGCTTTATAATACTTTTTAGCATCCAATAGGATGTGCTTCCGTCATTATTATTTTTTCTTTTGGTACTGGGATTGAACCCAGGAGCATTCTACCTCCAAGCTATGCCCCCAACCCTATTTTTTTTATCCATAAACAGGGTCTTGCTAAGTTGCTGAGGCTGGCTTCAAATTTGCAATCCTCCTGTCCCAGCCTCCCAAGTATTACAGGAGTGCACCACCACGCCTGGCTCCCTCTATCTTTCTTTTTCAATATATTCTTGGTTATTCTCAGTTTTTCTCAAATCAATTTCAGAGAATTTGCAAATAATAAGTTAGATTAGTATTTAGATGAACAGTATGTTACATTTATACATTAATCTGGGGAAATTTTGTTTTAGAATACTAATATTTAACACTGAGGAAAATAGCTTTTCTCTATACTTATTAAGGTTTTTCCTTGTGTCTCTCAGCAGAATTTATAGTTTTTTTTCAAAAACCCTCATAATTGCTTAAGAATTACTAATTATTTTATTTTTGTTGTTATTTCTGCTGTTAATAAAATCTTTTTAGTTTGCCATCATCTATTTTTTTCTTTTTTATTTCTTCTTTTTTTGTGTGTGTATACTGGGTACTGGGGATTAAACCCAGGGTATTCTACCTCTGAACTACACCCTAGCCCTTTTTATTTTTTGTTTTGAAACAGGGTCTCACTAGGTTGCTGAGTCTCCCTAAGTGCCAAGGCTCTCCTTGAACCTGCGATCCTCCTTTCTCGGCCTCACAAGTACTGAGATTATGGGTGTGCACCACCATGCCCGGCTTGCCATTATAGTTTTCACTTTTTTAATGTGTGTGTGTGTGTGTGTGTGTGTGTGTGTGTGTGTGTGTTACTGGAGATTGAACCCAGGGACATTCTACCTCTGAGTTACATCCCCAGCCCTATTTTCTGTTTTGTATTTTGAAACAGAGTCTCACTAAGTTGCTGAGGGCCTTACTAAGTAGATGAGGCTGGCTGCAAACCTGCCATCCTCCTGTCTCAGCCTCCCAAGTACTGGGATTACAAGCGTGCACCACCATGTCTGGCCAGCCATTATAGTTTTTAATGGATTATTGTTGGCATATACAAAAACCATTGATTTTTAATATTTATTTCATAACTAGATCTGCAACTATTTTAGAACATGTGTTTTCTATGTCAACTGACCATGTTGGCAAAGCCCCCCACCTGTGTATTATGTGCATAATTTATATTAATTATGGTAATGAATTTTCTTGGGTCAATATAAATATAAATTTGATATAGTTAGAAGTGCTATTTTGTGTGGGGGGGATTGAATCCAGGGGTGTTCTACCTCTGAGTTACACCCCCAGCCCTATTTTATTTTTATTTTGAAACAGGGTCTTACTGAGTTGCGGAAGGCCTCACTAAGTTGCTAAGGCTGGCTTCAAACCTGTGATCCTTCTGTCTCAGCCTCCCAAGTACTGCATATGCCACCATGCTGGGCTAGAGGTGCTATTGATAAACTTCATAAGTTATCTTCAGGCAGTATCATCCAAGAAAGTCACAAAATTTAATTTTAACATAAGTGATAAGCCAGGCATGGTGACACACACATGTGATTCTAGCTACTCTGGAGGCTGAGGCAGAAAGATTTTGAGCTTGAGGTCACCTGGGTAATATAGCAAGATCCCATCTTAACAACAACAACAAAAACCCAGATTTGTTGGTGCATGCCTGTAATACCAGTACTTGGGAAGCTGAGACAGGAAGATTGCAGCTTCCAGGCCAGCCTCAGCAACTTAGCAAGACACTGTTTAAAAAAAAAAAAAAAAAGGCTGAGGCTGGGCGTGGTGGCGCATGCTTGTAATTCCAGTACTTTGGGAGGCAGAGACCGGAGGATCCGGGTTCGTGGCCAGCCTCAGCTACTTAGTGAGGCCCTCCACAACTTCATGAGACCCGGTTTCAAAATAAAGTATAAAAAATAGGGCTGGGGGTGTAGCTCGGAGGTAGAACGCCCCTGAGTTCAATCCCCAGTACCACAAAAAAAGGCTGGGGTGTAGCTTGGAGATAGAACGCCCCTGGGTTCAGTCCCCAGTAACGGGGGGGGGGGGGG
>PVJS01040672.1:0-18323 GCA_004027185.1 Glis glis
GTGCCCTTTTTATAGACTAGTAAACATCATCATCATCTCTCCAATGTCAGGTCCACAAAGGCCAATGATTTGTTTGTTTTGTTTACTGCTGTATCCTCAGTATTTGGCATATGACAGGCACTTGACATGGATTTAATGAATGAATCTGTCAATAGTTATTTTGGATGAAAGCAGAACCTTACCCTACGGAATGAGTATCTGGGGTTGTTCCAATGGAGTAACATGTTTTTCCAGAAGCCCCTTATGAAAGACCTCCCACTCAGGGCTTTAAATCTAGTCCGAAGGGACTTCCTCACCAAGGTTTGTGCAAGGGATCTGCTTCTACTTGGAATGCAGTTGCCTTCTACCCCTCTCACTGTTACTTGAAACTATAATGTCATGATTATGACCTGAATCTAAATCTGGTTCTGTTCCCATCCTCATATGCTGCATTTCTTCTCATTGGAACTGTTCCAAATATTCATCTTCCAGCCATCTAAAAGTAAACATTTTGACTTGTCTTAAACCCCTGAGAAGAACTGGTTCTTATCTTAAAGGCCTACCCGTGGTACCCTTTTCATAGCAGGGTTTAGTTTTCTCTGTGAGAAGCAGGGAAAAGCTAATAGATTATTAGAGAATGACGTTTTCATTATTACAAATAACAGCATCGTGTGTGTGTGTGTGTGAGAGAGAGAGAGACAGAGACACAGAGAGAGAGAGAGAGAGAGAGAGAGAGAGAGATTTGTATCAGTACCTTGGATTCACTTTCTGAGCAAGTTCTCCATTCCTTTGAATAATCATAGGACAGCTTTTCACTAACTTATTGATGACACAAAGCTGACCTTTTGGAAAAGATTTCCAATAGAGCATTTACAGTTGGTAATAAGTTCTGGGTGGAGATAAATTTGCACATTTGCCTATGTATGCAAAATGCATTAAAACGAAGTAATCTCTACTTGCTTTGGCCTCTAGCAAATAAGTAGAATATATGCTGGTAACATGTCTACATTCACTGGATAATAACCATGCTCCCCACCCCTTAGGAAGAAAAGTGAGAGGGAAGAATACACAGAAGTGGGGAGTAACTACTATTCCTTTAGCTTCCTCTCAAAGCCTCTGTCATCTTAAAGCTACCCACCAACATGTGTTTCTGATGACAGAAATGAGGATGCATCTAAATTGCTTCATCTCAGCTTCTTGATTCAGGGATATGGAAAATGCTGGAGAGTAGCATGTGAATATGGAGAGTTGATTAAAGCTGTTGAGATAAACTAGCAAGCTCCTTGGCTAATTAGCCCTGATAAATTTTGCCTCTCTACCTTTTTTCCACCCTTTTTTCCCCTGACTCCATGGTTTTTCCACTTTCGAAGACTGGGGTGAGATGGGCCACCTTCTTGATTCAAGCTAAGTCATCGAAAATGCAGAGACATTTCACCCAGCTTCCCCAGAGGAGGCTTTTTCAGCTTCCCTCTGACTTCATGATTTGGAGTAGACAGTCTCAATCTTTAGCAACTGGTATTCTTTTCTGACAATTCTCAGCCCACCTTTGCCCAAGCTCTTTTCTTCTCTCTTACTGTCTCACTTAGAGCCTGAGGCACAAATTTGCTTGCACAGTGGTTAAAAACATAGGCTCTAGAGTCAGACTGGCTCCTTTCCCAGCTTTTCTGATTCCTGCGTAACTTGGAACACATTCCTTAACTTCTCTTAGCCACAGTTTCCTCTTCTATAAAATGGCAGTAACAATGGCACCTACCTAGCAGGACCAAGTACAATGTATTGAAAGCTCTTAGCACAGTGGCTGATGTAAGTGCCTAATCAATGGCTATTATTATTATGTGTTGGGGAAATATTCTACCATCCCCATCCCAACTTTGAAGGGGCAGAAATATTTGCATGTCTGAGGAATTTTACAGTGAAATTTTGATTATTATTTGCACATCCTGTGGTGGAAATCAATACTGAAAGCCCTGTTTTTGAGCGGCCCATTCCAGCATCCAACTTTGGTCACCATATTTGTAGGCACTTAAATGCTATTTTGATAGTAATCTAGCTGTGGCACTTAAGGTGTATAATAGTTTTTTTTTATTTTTTGTGGTACTGGGGGTTAAGCCCAGGGGCATTCTACCTCTGAGCTACACCCCTAGCCTATTTTATTTTTTGTTCTGAAACAGGGTCTCACTAAGTTGCAGAGGGCCATGCTAAGTTGCTTAGGTTGGCTGCAAACTTGCGATCCTCCTGTCTCAAGTCTCCCAAGTTCTGGGATTACAAGCATGTGCCACCATGCCTGGCTAATTTTTTTGATCCATCTGTGCTACCTATATGCACTTTAGCATGAAAAAGTTCTGCTTGCTATCACTTTTCCTGCTTCTGAGAACTTCTTAGCCAAGAAGCCTCTCAGAGATGATTTAGTCATGCTTCACATCTTCCATTTCACAGATAGATGACCAGGGACCTAGAGAGGATTAGACCCTTGCTCAGGGCCAGCAAAACACCCTAGAGCCAAGGCTGGCACTGTCTTTGCATGGGCTTCTGATTGAAAACTCTGAACAGCTGAAAGTTTTAGTTTATCCTCTTTCTACTTGGCTGGAAACTCCTCAAAGAAGGAACTTAACTCATTATTTTCTGTCTGCTTCCACAGCTCTGGGTGAACCAGGAGGATGGGGTGGAGGAAGGGCCCAGTGATGTGCAGAATGGGCACCTGGACCCCAACTCAGATTGCCTCTGTCTGGGCCGGCCACTACAGAACCGGGACCAAATGCGGGCCAATGTCATCAATGAGATCATGAGTACTGAGCGTCACTACATCAAGCACCTGAAGGACATTTGTGAGGTAGCCATGGTGTTGCATGTGGGGGCACACAGGGTGGGGTGAAGGGTACTTTCATGAAGAACCAACAACCTTCATGGGCCTGCCCATGAACAGTCCCAACATGTTAAAAAGAGCAGATAGACTTCCTAGATTCTATTAGTGTGGTAAAACTGCTCCTTTAGGGTTCCCAATTTCTCCAGTTCTTTATCTCTAACTTTCTTACTCATTCATTCATATTCAGTTTCTCTCCATCTTCCTTCTCCTCCTCCCTCTTTTTCTCTTTCCATCCCCCTCTCCTCCTCTCTCTTCCTCTCCCTCTTTCTCTTTCTCTCTTTTCCTTACTTCTCTCTCTTTCTCTCATTCCTTCCCCTGAATCTTTACTCTTATCCTCTTGGTTTCTGATCCCCCATATAAGGGCCTAACCTCACTCATTAAAGCAAAGCACATCTCCATTCAAGCCAGTGATTCACACACTTGAATGTGCACCAGACTGCATAGGGAAACTTGTTAAGCATGTAGATCCCAGTGTCCTTACCCCTGGTACCCAAATTGTGGACTGTCAGGCTACACTAAGGCATACGCAAGTAAGTTTAATGAGCATCCTGGTGGTGGTGATGTTGCTGCTGCTGGTCCTCTTCCCTCACTTGGAGAATATTTATTGGTTTGAGCAGAAAAGAGCTTGGGGGAAGGAATATATAGGAGATGAAGGTTAGATGGACAAATCTCACATCCTTCACATCCTTCAATATGTCACTTTGCTCCCCAGGAGCTGTGTCTCTACATTCCCTAACCCCATTCCTTTCTCTCTCTGTCATGTGAAGTTGAGATTCTTTTCCTCTCATTCTCTTGAGCTCAGTGGAGGCAAGTTGACATTGTCAAAGGGCATTTTACTAAGCAGTAAGGGAAAATCAATGGGGAATGGAGAAACAACCTCTTTTTACAGTGTTGGGGGTTGAACCCAGGACCTAGAACATGCTAGGCAATTTCTTTACAACTGAACTACAGCTCCAACCTGAAATAATGTATTTAAAAAGATTAAACACAACAGACAGACACACACACACATACACACGCACACACACACACAATGATAATTTTCCAATTGACCCAGGAAAACTCTTTAAAAAAATTTTTTCCTTCCTCCTAGAGTAGAGGTCAGGCCCCACTTTCTGCCCCCCAGCTTGGAGCCCAATTTGAGGTCAGTAGTACAGCTCTAAAATTTTTCAAAGTTCTTGTTTCTCTAGAGTAGTGCTGCCCAATAGGACTTTCTGCAGTGGTGAGGGTGTTCTGTTTGCCCTTTCTAATACAGTATCCATTAGCCAAGAATTTGTGATAGCTCAGCATTTGAAATGTGGCTGGTGTGACTGAGAAATGGAATTCTAAATTTTATTAAAATGTAATTAACTTAAATTTAAATAAACACACATGATTAATGACAACCATATTGGAAAGTGCATCTCTGAAAAGACGAAGGCCAAGGACTGTGGACCTTAACTTTCCCCACCTCGAGTCTCTTTCTTACCCCTGGGAATGTTACAATTTACCTTCCGGCTTTCATGAGGCAGTATGGTAGGATAGAAAGAACAGGACTCTGGGGACATGGAGTGCTGGTTTCACATCCTAATTTAGTCATTTCAAGTCCTAACTTGAAGGAACCCCTTATTTCCATTGACCTTAGTGTTCTCATTTCTCCATTGGATGTCATTATATGCCAGTTTTATAGGGTTTTTAAAGAAATTAAGTAAATATAATAATGTTTTTGCAAGTATTTGGGAAAAGGTTGTTTTCCTTTCCCGCCCCTCTTTTTCATCTATTCACACCTCCATCTCTCTCTTTTTTTTCTCTTCCTTTTAAAAAATTAATGTGTGTGCCACATGGCATTGGGCATAAAACCACTGACATGTCCTTCATTCAGCACACTTTTAGTGGAGTTCTGCCCCATGTCGGTCCCTTGGTATAGCTTCTAACCTCAAAGTGTTCTGCTCTAGATTAGTAACATTTATATCATATGGGAACTTGTTAGAAATGCAAAATCTTTGGCTCTCCACCTTAGACCTACTGAATAATATGTTGCATTTAACAAGGTTCTTAGTTGATTTACAATACATATTAATGTTTGAGGAGCACTGCTTCAAAGTTAGAAAGGCAATCATCAAGAATACAAACAATAATAAATGCTGGTGAGTATGTGGGCAATAGGAACTCTTACATTCTTGGTAGGACGGCAAATTAGTACAACCACTATGGAGATAAGTATGGCAGTTCTTCAAAAGACTGAGAATGGATCCACCATATGACCCAGCTGTACCACTCCTTGGTATCTTTCCAAAAGAATTAAAGTCAGAAGACTATAGTGATACATGTCAACCCATATTTATAGCAGCACAACTCACAATAGCCAAATTATGGGGCCAACCTAGGTGTCTGTCAACAGATGAATGGATAATGAAAATGTGGTATATATACACAATGGAATTTTACTCAGCCATAAAGAAGAAGAAAATTGTTTTATTTGCAGGAAAATGTATGAAACTAGAGAATATTATGCTAAGTGAGATCAGCCAGTCTCAGAAAGACAAGGATTGTATGTTTTCTCTCCTATGCGGAAGCTAGAGAGAAAATAAGAAACAAAGGAACTTTAGATGATTGAGGAGAGTTACCAGTAGAATAGTGGAAAGGGATAGGAAGATGGAGGTGAGGAGGGGGAAAGGAAGAATTAATGAAAGAAACAGTTCAAATTATGCTTTGCCCATGTATGAAAATATCACTACCAATATCACTATTATGTATGGGGAGGTGTGGGTAGCAGGGTCAGACCTGAAGGAAAACTCACCAAGATCTGTGTGCATGTTTGTTTATATGACTTTGACCTATGATGTATAATTACAATACACCAATAAAAGTATTAAAAAGCTAGATTATAATGGTATGGGGTCTGTAATAAAAATAAATGCAGAGCCAGGCATGGCGGTTAATGCCTGTAATCTCAGTACTTATGAGGCTGAGACAGGAGGACTGCAGGTTCAAGGCCAGCCTCGGCTGTTAGTGAGACCCTTTATCAAAAAATAAAATAAAAGTGCTGGGGGTATAGCTTGGAGGTATAGTGCCCCTGTGTTCAGTCCCCAGTACCAAAAATAAAATACAGTCTGTTCTCCTTGTGGTAGCTGGGGGATACTATCTTGACCTAAGTCAGGTCATTTTACTCCTCTGCTCAAAATCTTCCAATGACTTACCATTTCTCCCGAAGTAAAGACCAAGCTTTTTATTACTTACAAACCCCTTTGAGGTTAACCTCTCCTCATCTCTGTGACTTAATCTCCTGTTCCTTTCCCCCATGCTCTCACTACCCCAGCCACACTGGTCTCTTGCTGTTCCTTTCACATGCCTGACATACTGCTCCCTCAGAGCCTTTGCACTGTTTTTTTCCTTTGCCTGTAATACTCCTCCAGATATCTACATAGCCACCTTCCTCATGTCCTTCAAGTTTTTACTCAAATATTACCTTCTCCTTGAGACTCTCTATTTAAAACTATAGCCTTGCATTGCTCCTTCCCCTTTCCTGCGTTATTTTTAACTCTTAACAGTTATGGCTATCTGACATTTTATATATTTTGTTAATTATCTATCTCCCCTACTAGAATGTAAATTCTATCAGGGGTAAGGGTATTCATCTGTATTTAGTAATGTATTATTAACTCTAGCACAGTGCCTGACACATAGTAGATGCTCAATATGTGTTTGTTTTTTGTACTGGGCATTGAACCCAGGGGCATTCTACCTCTGAGCTACACCCCCAGTCCTGTTTTGTTTTTAATTTTGAAACAGGGTCTCCCTAAGTTACCACATGCTGGCCTCGAACCTGCCATCCTCCTGTTTTAGTCTTTCAAGTATTTGTATTATAGGTGTACACCACCACACTCAATTTCAAGAAGTATTTCTTAAAGTCAGAATTAAATATAATTGTTCACGTATGTGTACTACTTTGATTGTCAAAGTACATTCACATTGTATGTCATTTGATTTTCGAAGAGGGAAAATTTTGTTATTCCTGTTTTCGCGATGAATGGATTGAGTCTCTAGGAAGCAAAATTATTTTCTTAAGTTCATAGGCACTGGCCGGTAAGAAGGATCATCTGTTCCCAACTTCTAAACATCTTGGCCTCTTCCTACAGGATGTAGCAATGGAAATATTTGTCTTTCCAGAAGGCGTGCTATGGTTCTGCTTTGAGGATTTGCTCAATCCAGCCAACAATTTAGAGATTCTGTTGAAGATTTATTGGAAATTATCTCTTTTTCCCACTCTGCAACCACAGATGTCAAAGAAAGTTGGAGAAAGCTGTGTCTAACTGGGCCAGGGACAGTATTTTATCTTTGGGTTGTTTCACCTCTAAACCAAATCCTGTGCAAAACAAATGTCTTATCAGAAAGAATAGAAGACTCAGAATTGGTAGTCCCAGTTCGGTTCCCATCTTGATCACTGACTGGCTAGGAAACCACAGGGGAGTCTTTTCCAGCCCAGAACATGTACCCAATTCTAAAATGAGTGGATTGGAATAGTTCTTTAATTGATGACTGCTTTTGCTTTCTGTGGTTCTGTAAGACACAAATATGCTATCGCCAGAGAAAGCTGTGGTAGTGTTACAGGTTTTTTTGTATTTTCTGCCCCTTTCTCCTTGATACCCATGAAGGTACATCATAATCAAGTGTAAATGTGTTAACATGACATAATCTACTATTATATAAGTTAAGGGAGAGCTCTAAACATTTGTCACTCTTGTACTTCTTGAAGGGAAAATGGCAGACACTATATTCATTATAGAAAAAAGTTACACTATTAGAGATTTATTTTTACTCCTAGAAGCACAAAGCGCTTTACAAATATTTAAGTCACAACACCCTCATTTTACAAATGAGAAAGTAGGAAATAAAGTGATTTTTAATCAAAGTCATTCAGTGAGGTCAATAAGATAAATATTTTTAAATGAATCATCTACAGAAGATCATATTCTTCTTTCTAAATCCAGTCAGTAATATAAAAAACTCTCAGTTAGCTAGGAGTGCTGACACACACACCTCTAATCCTAATGCTTTGGGTGCTGAGACAGGAGGATCACAGATTCAAGGCCAATCTCAGCAACTTAGGGAGACTCTGCTTCAAAATAAAAAATAAAAAGAGCTGGGGCTATGGCTCAGAGGTAGAATGCCCATGGGTTCAATCCTGAGTTCAAAAAAGAAAAAAAAATTGGCTCAGTTTAGTTCTAGATCACCATAGCTAATGATTGGCAATGTTGTCTCTTGTAATCTTAGAACTCATTTTATACAGGGAAACCGAGGCCCGGGGAAAGCAGGACTAAAGATGCCTTACAAATCTGTCTTGTCTTTCTCTTTGGGGGAAGATAAGTTTAGTCATCCCATAACTGTGAAATAAATTCTGTATCCTTCACAAACAAGTAATTCTTCCATAAGTAAAGTTTATCATGCTACAGCTTCAGGTCATTTCCATTTGATATGTTTGAGCTACGGTTTCAAACTTATTAGCAACTGAGGTTTTCTTCTATAATTTGCCTTTCCCAGTACTTCCCAGTTTTCTTTCCATCTTGGCACACATAGAAAATGAGAACACATTGTATAAAATGGTAATATTTGTATGCATACTATGGTAAAAAATATAGCAGCAGCCAGGCATGGTGGCACATGCCTTATAATCCTAGTACTTGGGAGGCTGAGCTAGGAGGATTGCAGGTTCAAGGATAGCCTCAGCAGTGTAGTGAGACAGCAACTAGTAAGACCCTGTTTCAAAAATAAAATAAAAAGGGCTGGGGCTGTAGTTTGAAGGTAGAATGCTTCTGGGTTCAATCCCCAGTACCACAAAAAATATGAGGGAGGCAGCTAGTCAGCCTAAACTGACCAGCCCATGAGTTACTGCCTGCCCTAAGTCCTATGCTGTTGAAGCCAGTTGGATATTTCAGTCCCTTTCCCCATTTTCCTGTAGTTCTCAAATCTTTCTTGCTGAGTTATAGGAGTTCCTTGTATATGCCAGATACTACTCCCTTGTCAGTTTTCCATGTTGCATATATCTTCTTCCTACAATCCTCTTGTTTTTAATGGTTTTATTTCATTTAAAGAAATGGTTTCCTGTCCCAAAAGGGGGAAGAAGAAAAGAAAATTATAAACTTGAACATCCTGCAGAATTACATTTTGCCCTCATTAGCATGGGAAGAGCTAGTCATTTTGAATTTATTCACCAAATATTTACTCAGCACAACTATATGCCAGGTACTGTATTAAACTCTGTGAATACAGCTGTGAATAAAACTATTGTTATTATCCCCTCATTCTTTGGAGTGGGTATTTGGGATTGAACCCAGGGGTGTTCTACCACTGAACTACACCCCCAGCCTTTTTTTTAAATTTTGAAACAGGGACTCGCTAAGTTACCGTGTGCTGACCTCAAACCTGCTATCCTCCTGTATTGGCCTTCCAAGTACTGGGATCAAAGATGTGCTCCACCATTCCCAGCTATCCCCTCATTTTCTAAAAATCATCTTCAAGCAATTTGTCAGATCCCCTGTCAGCATTCAGACTTCCAGGCAAAAAAGAAATGAAACCCCTATAGAGTCAGACCTCAAGGGGCCAAAGAAATCTTTTCTGATGTCTTCAACTTAGAGATAGAGACACTGAGATGTAGAATTTTGAGAGCCCTTCCCTAAAGGATTTCTCAAACCACAGATGATTCAGAGGCTCTATGATGCATTCTGTTTCCCAGCAACCTTTGGGATCTTCCCATCAAATCTTATCTACAGTTTATATCCCATATCAAGGCACTACTTCTGGATCAATGCACTAGATCTAGACTTCTAGATAAGCCTTTATGGGTTTAAGAACAAAGTGAAATGGATGAGCATACTTCCTTTGCTGTTACTGTATCTATACCAGGGCTAATTCACACCAATTATGATTGATTTGATAATATCAACAGAATTCTTATCTACTCTGTGGCCTGCCTTCCTACCCATGCCCACTTTACTCCTAGGAGGCAGAGGTGAGGCTCTGGGATGAATTGCCCATCTTGAATCAGTTCATACCTGGTGTCATAGCACTCTTATTTCTTCTTACCATTTAGATGGTGTCAGAGATGGTATTTGAAACATGTCTGACAGTAAAAGCCATAGAGCCCTCTCTCTGTCCTGTCACAGGCCTTCAAAGACCTTACAAGACAAACATACCTGACTCATTTGACCATTCTTCAGTGTTGCTTTTTTGGCCTCTCTATATCCTGCTAATTCCCCTCTGGCTGTGCACTGTTTTCTCACCGTTCCTCTGAAAAGGGGAGTGGGCATGGGTTTTAGAATCGATTGCTACTCTACTACAGTCTGTGACCACCTTCCAATTACCTTTCTTATTTTTGCCTCTCAATCTATTTCTTCTTTTTCCTAATACAAAATGGTAATAGGGTTTTTTGGCAATCACATTCCATGACCAGTTCACCTTAAACTTGCATACCTTCAAAAATGAATGAATGAGAAGGGACACATATTATTTGGCCCCTAAGACAAACCTCTGTTCATCACAGCTATAGAAAATTTGATAATCATCAAGCCAGCCAAAAGAATTGGATACAAAATAAAAGCAAGACTCCATTGAACTATTCACTTCTCTTGGCCTTTCTTCTCCCAGAATCCTAAGCAGTTGTGTGGTATAGAGGTTGAAGGTGATATTTTGTACCTTCAACATTTTGTACATTTTGGTTCTTGGACCGCTCCCATATTCTTATATCATCCCATCACTTACTTCCTCAGTAAAGGCATTTTCTAAATATTATTTGTAATTCTTCCAGCAAGCCGTGAGTCTTATAGGGCTGGAGGAGATTTTTGGAAGATGTTAGATTCCCTTCCCATTCCTTGATAATATTTTACTCAAGGAAGCCTTCTTTATACTCTTTGGAAAATACTTTTTCTCACTTTTAATCATGAAGACAATTAAAAAACAACTTTAGGAAGTTTAAAATTAGGAACAAAGTCAGCCAAAGTTCATAAAATATAACAATTTTTGTGCTTTTGCAGAATCCCTTCTAATTTGTTCATAAGTATGTGTGCACATATATATTTAAATTTTTTAATCACAGTGATGTGTTCCACATTTCTACAGTCTCCCTAGTAATTTTAATGGCTATGTAATATTCCATCTAGGTAAATGTACTACAATATATTTATAATATAGCATTAACTTTAAACTAACAGTTGATAAAACATTCTAGGGTCCCACCATCTTGTGTACAATCACATTCTTCCTAATATGTAGCTTAATCACAACATACGTAATCTAACAGAAAGAAAATATTTTCCTTGACACTAGCAATGAATAGCATATTTGGGAAATTAGGAAACTGTTGATATGTCCTTCCATTTTCTTTCCTAGAGACCACTTTCTTCTACATTTCTGGTATATTCTTTCTGGTACTTATGTTGAACTCTAGCATCCTTGCTGTACTTGGGGGATTTTGTGATGTTTTGTTCCTTCACATGAACACAGTGGACAAAAATTTTAAGTATTTCATGAACTAACTTCCTAGGGGATGATTGAGTGCTCTAGGCTGGACTTTTCTGTTTCGCAGTGCAGTAACTCACCAGAACCTACAGCCTACTCAGAAGTGACATACTAAATGTGAGATTGTTAACAATTTTACCCCTCCCCAGATGTACTCCTGGGCTTGACATAAAGAAAAAGTGGGAGCAGAGGTGAAGAAGCCTCTGTCCCCCTGCTTAATGTTGTAATGATATACATACAGCTCTCCCTGCTCCACTTTTGCTAAGACACTTTCCGTGGTGGTAGGGTGAGACACACATACACAGACAAACAGACTTACACACCAACCCAGACACATTAGGCCTTGGGAGTTACATATTTAGCAGGGAAGAGCCTATAGGAGTTTATTGCTTCTATATTAGTCCAGGAAAACTTTCTGGGAAAGCAGAATTTTGAGAGGTACTTCAGTAAAGGAAGTGGGGCCAAAAGAGTGTTGTGGGAATTAGAGGCCATCATTTTTATAGTCAAGAGTTGCATATAAAAGAAAGCAGGAAATCTTGAGCATGTTGGTCAGTGAGGTCACTAGTTAAATAGATGTCAAAACAGGCACAGACTATTAATTTGAAAACTGTTGAAGGACATCTATTAATTAATGGCTAAATTGGTGGGTGTAGAAGAGATAGGGAGGTAAGATTTGATAGGGGCTGTAAAGGGAATTGAGGCCAGGGACGAGATTCTTGTAGAATGCCTAGATTGCCTTATTGGCAGCTGTGTTAGACGAGACAAGGTAAGGACTGGGGACAGGGCCAAATGTGGTAAATCACTACTAAACACTCCTTATTAGGGGCTCAACACTTAAAAAAGGTGTTAGGAAAATTGCACTCAGCTTTTAGATGAAAGTAAGTGACCATAATTAATTCTCACAAAGAACAGTTTTATCTGCTAATGATTTTTAGTGAGAACATAAGCATCGGTTAAACATCCACACCAAACCAGACTTGGTTGTGCATGCTTGTAATCCCAGTGCTTGGGAGGCTGAGACAGGAGGATCACAGGTTCACAGCCAGCCCCAGCTACTTAGTGAGGCTCTCCGCAACTTAGTGAGACCCTGTTTCAAAATAAAGAATAAAATATAGGGCTGGGGGTGTAGCTTGGAGGTAGACTGCCCCTGGGTTCAATCCCCAGTACTGCAAAAAAATATAAATAAATAAATAAATAAATAAATATCCACACCAATTGGTTCTGAATGGAAGATGCAGTTTCAGTTGCTGAGTCCTTTTTTGTCCTGACTTACAGTGTACCCTGAGTCATTACATTACCTCAGTGCTCTCATATCAGACCAAGAACTTCTTTCATACCTTCTCTTTTAATTGTGATTAGCTTATTAATTCATATGTTTACTCACAAATGTGTTCTAAACATCTACTCTGTTAGAAATACCATGTATTTATAACATAATACATGCCCATGGGCTTGCTGGCGGAGCTCATCCAAATGCTCTCTCCTGGCTAGCCACCTTAGATAGCTGAGACATTCACTTTAAGAAATGGTTTTGTCAAGCCAGGCGTGGTGGTACGCACCTGTAATTCCAGTATTTGGGAGGCTGAGACAGGAGGATCACAGGTTCAAAGGCAGCCTTGGAAACTTAGCGAGGCTCTGAGAAACTTAGTGAGGCTCTGTTTCCAAATAAAAAATAAAATAGGGTTGGGGGTGTAGCTTGGAGGTAGAATGTCTCTGGGTTCAACCCCCAGGGCAGGCAGGGAGGGAGGGAGAGAAAGAAAGAAATGGTTTTGTCAATTCCTGCCCCCTTACTGGAAGTTTTCCTGCCCTGATATCAGTTGCCAGCTTGTTATCAATATCATTATGACATTTTGGATTGATCTTATAAGGAATAGAACTTCAGAGATGTGCATAGAACCAGCTAAACCAGTAGCTACTAAGATAATGTTTGTGCTCAACCAACTTCTTGGAAAGGTCCCTTTGATTTTTGGATCCTTGTCATAATGAATGGTGGGAAAAGCCATACAATCTGGAGTCTTTATACTCTGAAGAACTTTGCTGGAGATTAAGCATTCTTAATCACTTACTAGTGAAGTGACTTCCTTCACTAACCCTAAGTTTCCTCATATGGAAAATAGAAATGGTAATTTCCTGTATACTACATGGAACTGAAATGAGGTTCCCTGGTGTTTTAGAAGTAGTAAAGCCCTCTGGGTTCAGGAGACATCCTCATCCTGGGCTTTTCCTTTGTCTACAGGGCTACCTGAAGCAGTGCCGGAAGAGAAGGGACATGTTCAGCGATGAGCAACTGAAGGTAATCTTCGGGAACATTGAAGACATCTACAGGTTTCAGATGGGCTTCGTGAGAGACCTGGAGAAACAATACAACAATGACGACCCCCACCTCAGTGAGATAGGACCCTGCTTCCTAGAGCACGTAAGCATCTTACCCCTTTGGGAAGGTTTTCAAGAGACTATTAGAAAGGAATAGAAGTAGTATGCCTGGTTCTCTTTAGCAACTTTTTCCTGCAGTGGGGGATGACTTCTCTCTGGTCCTAATTTTGACCCTTGCTCTGTAACCACCTTATGAGTACTTAGGAAGGTATTGTGATTTGGCCTAGGATTCTGTTTCTTTACAAGTACACTTCCCTTTCCTTTTCCTTCCAGATAGTTACTAGTAGGATTTTTTCCTTATCTTCTTTTTTCTTTTCCTGCTGGGTTCAGTGTAAGAAAAGGGGCTATGGACTTAGAAGGAAGGAGCACTAAGAAATAAGAGAGTGATGATTTGAAACCTGTGCCTGTGATGACTGTTTTCATAACTTTGGGAAACTCCCCTACCCTCTTTGGGCTTCATTTTTCTCATCTAGAATATAAGAAAGTTTTCAGTCTATGACCTCTATGGCTCTCTAAAATATTTTGAATCTCATTCACAGACAACATAGTTTTTTGACAACCTTTCTCCCCCTTTTGGTAAAGTATTTATTTTTAAAGAGGTAATAAAGACACATGGTAAAAACAATTAAATGACATTAAAAGGTATGCATTTGCAAATAAGTCTTTTTTGCAAAATTTCCTGCTTTGCTTATGAGAGTGTGTGTTGAGGGTGTCCCTAAGACCAATCTCATGTTCAGTGATTTACTAAGAGGACTCACAGGACTTAACATATAGTTTACTCATGGATATGATTTATTATAGTAAAATGACTCAAACAAAAATCAACAAAAGGAAAACATACATGGGGGAAAGGTCATAGGAAACAAAGCACAAGGTTCCAAGAGTCTTACCCCAGTGTAGTCACACAAGATACATGGAATTCCCTTAGTAATGAGTTGTGACATATGAAATGTTGTCTACTAGGGAAACTCATTATAGACTCCACATCCAAGGTATTTATGGGGGCTGGCCAAATAAACACCCTCTGCCTAGTATTTGCCAAAATTTCAGACTCTTGGAAGAAAGCAGCCTTGCATGGTAGGGTTCCATTCCTAAAATTATATCCCAGAGAAATTCTCACAGAGGTCCAGAGCAAACATGTACAAAGCTATTGATTGCATGTCTGTGGTGGAGTACAGTTAGAAGCAATTTAGATTTACCAATTTGAAGTATGTATTTCAATAAATTTTAACAATTGCATATAGTTGTGTACTCGCCATTATTATCATAATATAGAACATTTTTATCACTCCATAAAAGTTCTCTCTGCCAGCTCAGTGGTGCACTCCTGTAATCTCAGCTACTCTGGGGCCTGAGGTAGGGGGATCATAAGTTTTAGGCCAATCTGGGCAACTTAGTAAGACCCTGTTTCAAAAAATTAATAGGCCTGAGGATGGCTGGGTGTGGTGGCACACTGTTGTAATCTCAGCACCTGGGAGGCTGAGACAGGAGGATTGCAGGTTCGTGACCAGCCTCATCAACTTAGTGAAACCCTCCCCAACTTAGCGAGACCCTGTTTCCAAATAAAAAAAATAAAATAGGGCTGGGGGTGTAGCTTGGAGGTAGAATGTTTCTGGGTTCAATACCTAGCACCACCACAACAAAAAGGCCTGGGGATGTAGTTCAGTGGTAGAGTGCCACTGGCAGTGGGTTCAATCTCCAGTACTGCAAAAAAATAAAAAGAAAGAAAGAAAAGAAAATTCTCTCATCCTCCCTTTGCAGTCAATCAATTCTCCCACCACCCCTGGCCCCTGGGAAACCCCGATCTGCTTTTTGTCATCATAGTTTTGTCTTTCCTAGAATGTCATATATATGGAATCATAGAGTAGGATCTTTCACTTAATATAATGTATTTGATATATATATTCATTTTATTACTGCATGTGTCAGTAGTTGGTGGTTTTTACCTTTTTAGCAACTAATGGACATCTGTGTTCCCAGTTTTGAGCTGCTATGAGTAAAGCTGCTATGAATACTCCAGTACAAGGGTTTTCTAAGAACATATGCCCTCAAAAATTAGTTGACTATTTACTTTGCTTTATTTCTGGATTCTCTGTTCTGTTCTGTGGTCTAGGTGTCTATTTTTATGTAAGTAGCATACTGTTTTGATTTGTATAGCTTTAAAACATACTTTTGAAATCAAGGAGTGTGATGTCTCAAATTTTATTTTTCCTTTTCAGGATCACTTTGGCCATTTGGGGTCTATTGTGGTTTCATATTACTTTTATTATTGTTTATGCCTATTTCTGTAAAAAGTGACATTGGAATTTTTATATGGACTCTGTTGAGCCTATGTATCACATGGATGGACATTTTAACAATATCTATTATTCCAATCCATGAACACAGGATATCTTTCCATTTCTTTGTGTCTTCTTCAGTTTCTTTCATCAATGTTTTATTGTTTTTTGTATACTGTTCTTTCCTCTCCTTAAATTCATTCCTAAATATTTTACTTTACTTGATGCTATCATAAATTCAATTATTTTCTTTATTTCTTTTTAGATAGACCATTATAGGTAAAAGAAATACAACTGTTTTTGTATATTGATTTTGTATCCTGCAAATTTACTGATTCATTTATTCTAACATGATTTTTGTGGAGTCTTTAGGGTTATTTGTATATAGAATCATGCCATCTGCCAATAGGGATCACTTTACCTCTCCCTTTCTAATTTCAGTGCATTTTATTTCTTTTTATTATATGAATGCTGTGGGTAGGCCTTCTAGTACTATGTTGAATAGAAGTGGCGAGGGTCAGCATCCTTGATTTACATCAGATCTTAAAGGAAAAGCTTTCAATTTTTCTCCTCTTATTATGGTGTTAGCTGTGGGCTTCTCATAAATGGTCCTTATTATGTTGAGGAAATTTCCTTCTACACCTAATTTGTTGAGAGATTTTGTAATGAAATGACATTGGATTTTGTCAAATAGTTTTTGCACCAATTGAGATAATCATGTGTTTTTATCATCCTTTTATTAATGTGGTATATCATATGAATTGACTAGCATATGTTAAGCAACCTGATCCCAGGAATAAATACCATTTGGTCATGATATATAATCTTTTTGATAGGTTGTCAAATTTGATTTGCTAGTATTTTATTGGAAATTTATATATCTATGTTCATTAGAGATATTGGTTTGCATGTTTCTTATGGTGTCTTTGTCTGGCTTTGGTATCAGTTTAATGCTGAAATTATAAAATGAATTTGGAAGAATTCCATCCAGTTCTATTTTTTGGGAGAGTATAAGAGGGATTAATGTTAATCTTCTTTGAAAGATTGGTAGAATTCAGCCTTGAAGCCATCTGGTCCTGAGCTTCTCTTCATTGGAAATTTTTTAATTATTACTCCAGTCTCTTTGTTATTGGTCTGTTCAGGCTTTCTATTTCTTTTTGGTTTAATCTTGGTAAGTTCTGCATTCCTAGGAATTGTTCTATTTCCCCTATAATAGCCAATTTGTTGTCATTTACTTGTTCATAATAGTCCCTTCTGATACTTTCCATTTCTGAAGCTTTTGTTGTAATTTCTCCACTTTTATTTCTGATCTTATTTATTCATGTCTTCTCTCTTTTTTCCTGAGCTAGTAGCAAAAGGCTTGTCAATTCCCCCCAAAAAAGTGTTAGCTTTGTTGATTTTTTCAGAAGTTTTCTATTCTTTGTTTGATTTATATATGCTATGATCTTTATTTTTTCCATCTTGCTGCTAACTTGGAATAGATTGTTCCTCTCCTAGTTCCTTGAGGTATAATGTTAGGTTGTTTCCTTTAGAGCTTTTTTCCATTTAATATAAGAGTTTATTGTGATGAACTTCCCTATTAGGACTGCTTTTGCTACATATTGTGCTTGCATTTTCAATTTTCTCAAGGTATTTTTAAATTACCTGTTTTGATTTCTTCTTTGACCCAGTGGTTATTCAAGAACATGTTTAATTTTCATGTACCTTAGTCTACTTTATATTGCTATACCCGAAAACCAGACTGGATAATTTATAAAGAAAATAACTTCAGGAGGATTCAAGATGGCGACAGAATAGGAGCCCCTGAATGAGCCTGTCTCAAAACTGTCTCAGAATCACCTCAGGGGCTCAGAACTAAACAACATCACACAGACACAGAAGAACCAAAACTCAAAATCCAGTAACCCGAGTACAAATATGCAGACACAGAGTCTACCAGCTACAGATTCCCACAGAAAACTGCAATCCCGTGTCGGCAGAATCAGTAAGGTGCCATCTTACCCTGGACCCTACAGCTGGGGCTAACAGCCCCCAATGCAGCAGACAGATTGGAAGGAGAAACCAGAACAGAATTCTGTGAGTAGTGGGGCCATCACAGCAGCAGATCCTGGGCTCCTGCCACAGCTGCGCACCTCCCCCTCACCGTGCTACCGGCCTGCGTGATCCCCAGCAACCTGCATCGGAGCCCCGCACCAGCCAAGATCTGGGCAGCCCCCGCACCCCATGCCCCGTGTCCCGCCTAGGCAAGCTGCGCCTTCCTACACAACCCAGGCGGCCAGCCACGCCCTCCCACACACAACCAGGGTGGCCCCCGCCCCCCGCACCCCGCCTAGGCC
>PVJS01040673.1:0-18324 GCA_004027185.1 Glis glis
TTTTTGTGGTACAAGGGATTGAACCCAGGGGCGTTCTACCTCCGAGCTACCCCCCCCCCGCCCTATATTTTATACTTTATTTTGAAACTGGGTCTCATGAAGTTGCGGAAGCCTCACTAATTAGCTGAGGCTGGCCACGAACCCAGATCCTCCGGTCTCAGCCTCCCAAGTACTGGGATTACAAGCGTGGGCCACCACGCCTGGCTCCAACATCTCCTTTCTGCCTAATGTTTCTTCTACCTCATCAGAACCCAGGGGCATTCTACTTCTGAGCTACACCCCCAGCCCTATTTTATTATTTTTTAAAATTTTGAAACAGTGTCTCGCTAAGTTGCAGAGGGCCTTACTAAGTTGCTGAGGTTGGCTATGAACCTGTGAACCTCCTGTCTCAGCCTCCCAAGTGCTGGGATGATAGGCTTGGGCCACCATCCCCCACTATCTTCCTTCCTGCCCACCTTCCTTTCTTCCTTCCTTCTTTTGCCCAGGGGTATTCTACTTCCAAGCTACACCCCCAGCCCTATTTTATTTTTTATTTTGAAATGGGGTCTCGCTGAATTGCAGAGGCTAGCCTCCAACCTGTGATCCTCCTGTCTCAGTCTTGCAAATACTGGTATTACAGAAGTGTGCCACCATTACAGAGAACTGTTGGCTGAGCTGGAGGAGATGGCCCCAGGAAAGCTCTGGGTTTGGCACCCAGGAGGCACCTGCCGAGGGGACTCAGGCTTGGTATGGCTTGAAGCCTATTCAATTTGGGAAGATCATCTTTAAGGAAAGAATGTAAAACTACAAATATAAAGCCAAGAACAAGGCTGGGATGCAGCTCAGTGGCAGAGCACTTGCCTAGTGGTGTGCGGCCTGGGTATGAGCCACAGCACTGCGCTGCACAAAGGAAACCCCTCCTTCAATCCAAAACAAGCAAACAGAACACCGCTTCCAATCCTCAGCACCAAAACAAAAGCGTAAACATGAACATTTGTTTAAACCATGAAAGAAAACACACAAGAAATACATGTTTGAAAAACCAAATCTGGCATGGTGGCCCAGGCCTGTAATCCCAGTACTTGGGAGGCTAAGACAGGAGGATCGCAGGTTTGTGGCCAGCCTCAGCTACTTAGTCCCTCCGCAACTTAGTGAGACCCTGTTTTAAAATAAAGAATAAAAAATAGGGCTGGGGGTGTAGCTCGGAGGTAGAATGCCCCTGGGTTCAATCCCCAGTGTGGGGTTCAAACCCCCCCCACACACACACACATAAATTCCAAGGCAAACATTCCTGGGTCTCTTGCAGGCGCCTATTCCCAAATATCCCACTTGTCAAACATTGTCTCAAGGATCTTCTGCACATCCTCTGTGGTTTTACTCTCTACAATTGTTCTGCAGCCAATCAAGTTTACCTCTAGCCCTTGCTGCACGTATACTAGTTAAATTTTACCTCTCAAGCGCTGCACGTATGCAGGAGCATCCATACCTCAACCTCCCCCCTCAAAAATGAATAAAAGCTGTGGACCAGTGTCCAGCAGGGCCTTCGCCATAGAGTGAGGTCCCTTGGCCTGCCCCTCTCAAATCTGAAAAAATAAATAAAATAAATACTAAAATAAATAAATAAATAAAAATAAAAAACCAACAACCTCCACATCACCAAATTCAGAACAATAACAATATTATTACCAATCAGCTGTTTGACGTGTGTCTGCATTACTTTTTTTCCCTATATTTTCTGGGCCATGTTTCCTTTGATCATTTCTTCATATGACAGTGATTTTGGAATACCATTTTCTGTAGAGAGAATAGCAAGATAATTTGTTCGTTGCTCTATGGGATTTGTTTTTTAATATTGACAGTTTAGGAAAAAATGTTAAGTTTCACAACTGGTTATTTGCTAATGCCATGCAAAGTTTTTTGAGATCATTGTCAAATTTGGGAAAACTTGTCTTAAGTTGCTTTCATCTATGTAAGTTGTAAAGTTTTTTTTTTGCGGTACCGGGGATTGAACTCAGGGGCGTTCTACCTCTGCGCTACACCCCCGGCCCTATTTTTTATACTTTATTTTGAAACCGGGTCTCACGAAGTTGCGGAGGGCCTCACTAAGTAGAGAGAGAGAAAGAGACAGATGGAGAGAGAGAGAGAGAGAGAGAGCTGAGGCTGGCCGCGTACCCGGATCCTCTGGTCTCCGCCTCCCAAAGTACTGGGATTACAAGCGTGCGCCACCACCCCCGGCCAGTTGTAAAGTTTTATAGTATTTTATGTTTTGGGTTTTTTTTCCCCTCCTTTCTGGTGCTGGGGATAGAATCCAGAGCTTCCTGCATGCTAGGCAAACTCTCTATCATTGAGCTACCTCCTCAGCCCTTTTTATTTTATTTTGAGACAGTCTTACTAAGTTGCTGAAGGTCTTGCTAAGTTGCCCAAGCTGGCTTTGAACTTGGGATCCTCTTGCCTCAGCCTCCCCAGTAGCTGGAATTCCAGGAATGTACCTCCAGGCCTGGCTGAGACAGATGGAGCCTTAAGCTTCAGTGCTTCATGTTAACCCCCCCCTGTGAATACTCGATAAATGTTAGATAATATGTTCCTATTACACTTATTGACATTCTTTTAATTTTATTATTTTGTAATTATCAACAATAATGCACTAAATGTAAATTTTTTTTGGTATTGGGGCTTGAACCCAGGGACTTTTTTTTTTTTTTTTTTTGCAGAACCGGAGATTGAACCCAGGGGCATTCTATCTCCAAGCTACTCCCTCGTCCCTATTTTTTTTTTTATTCTTTATTTGGAAACAGGGTCTCACTAAGTTGCTGAGGGCCTCACTAAGTAGCTGAGGCTGGCCGTGAACCCAGATTCTCAGGTCTCAGCCTCTGGAAGTACTGGGATTACAAGTGTGCGCCACCACGCCTGGCTGAACCCAGGGACATTCTACCTCTGAGCTACACCTCCAGCCCATTTTCGTGTTTTGTTTTGAGACAGGGTCTTGCTAAGTTGCTGGGAGTCTTGCTAAGTCACTGAGGCTGTCCTTGAACCTGTGATCCTCCTGTCTCGATCCTCCTGTCTCGGCCTCCCAAGTACTAGTATTACAGGCATGTGCCATCATGCCTGGCTTTCATTAATATCATTTGTTAACCATCTACTTTGATCAGTCTATGTCACATTGATCACTGGGAACATTCTGTAACATAAAACAGATAAAACACTTAGCTCAGTGTCTTTCATGAAGTAACTACTCAATAAATGAAATCATTATGGCTGTCATCATCTCTCCATGGACACCTGATCTTGGCCAGGGCACCTGGGGATATAAAGTTGAGATATTGTCCCTCAGCCCAGCAGTGGGCATGGCTTGAGGTTAAGGTCTAGGACCTTGGTGAGAGTCATGTTTTGTCTTGGGTTCTACGTGAAGTTATCTTCCATTCACCATGGACTCCCTACACTTGACCCCCTTCTAGAACTCTCCATTCCCCAGTGATACTCTATTAACCTGGCCATACTTTCCACCTGAAGCCATACTTTAAAAATGCTCAGCCAGGCGCGGTGGCACACGCTTGTAATTCTAGTACTTGGGAGGCTGAGATAGGAGGATCCAAGGTTCCAGGCCATCCTCTGCAATTTAGCAAGGCCCTCAGCAATTTAGTGAGACCCTGTTTCAAAATAAAAAAATAAAATAGGCCGGACATGGTGGCGCAGGTTTGCGGCCAGCCTCAGCTACTTAATGAGGCCCTCTGCAACTTCGTGAGACCCTGTTTCAAAATAAAGTAAAAAAATAGGGCTGGGGGTGTAGCTCGAAGGTAGAATGCCCCTGGGTTCAATCCCCAGTCCCATAAATAAATAAATAAATAAATAAATAAATAAATAAATAAATAAAAGGTATAAATAAATAAATAAATAAATAAAAGGTAAGGATCCAGTTGGGTGTGCTAGCGCACACCTGTAATCCCAATAGTTGGGAGGCTGAGACAGGAGAACTGTGGGTTCAAGGCCAGACTCAGCAAGTTGGCAAAACCCTGTTTCAAAATAAAAAATAAAAAGATCTGGGGCTGTTGCTTGGAGGTAGAATGCCCCTGGGTTCAATCCCTAGTACCGCAAAAATAAATAAATAAAAATAAAATAGGGATGGGGGTGGCTCAGCGATAGAATGCCCCTGGGCTCAATCCCTAGTACCCCCCCCCACAGTGCTCAGAGATAACACAAAATTTGGTACTCTTCTTTTTTTTTTTGCGGAACTGGGGATTGAACCCAGAGGCATTCTACTTCCGAGCTACACCCCCAGTGGCAGTTTTTGGTCTTTATTTTGAAACAGGGTCTCACTAAGTTGTGGAGGGCCTCACTAAGTAGCTGAGGCTGGCCACAAACCCATGATCCTCCTTTCTCAGCCTCCCAAGTACTGGGATTACAAGTGTGCGCCACCACGCCAGCTCAATTTGGTACTCTTCTAAATCCTTACTCTTATCAAGTCCAGCCACTAAACTTGTCAAAATGTGGTTTACTCTATTTTGTAATGTTAATGGTTTTCCTAAGGTAGAACTATCCATGGACAGGGAGTGGAGCACTGGGCTCCATGGGTGTCTGTCTGTGCTTCTGCACTGAGTCCCAGCTGCACCTGCCCTTCCTTCAGCTAAGTCGGTGCCTCCAGGCTGTGATGGCGCCAGCCCCACCCACACCATGAGGCTGGAAATCTGGAGCCTTGTTGGGAAGGGAAAGAGGAAGAGACCCTGGGGAGGAAACTCCCAGCCTGCATTCTGACCTGCGGTCCTAAGTCACTGCACTTCTTTGGACCTCAGTGGCTTCATTAAATTAGGGGCTTGAAAGCCCGGCGTGGTGGGGCAGGCCTGTAATCCCAGTACTTGGGAGGCTGAGACAGGAGGATTAAGTTCGAGGACAGCCTCAGCAAGTAGTGAGACTCTCATCAACCCAGCGAGACCCGGTTTCAAAATAAAAATAAAGTAGGGCTGGGAGTGTAGCTTAGAGGTAGAATGCCCTTGGGTTCAATCCCCAGTACCATAAATAAATAAAAAAATGAATGAATGAATGAATGAATGAATGAATAAATAAATGAATAAATGAATGAATGAATAAATAAAAAAATGGCTTGAGCCAGGTGTGGTCACACAGGCCTGTAATCTCAGTACTTGGGAGGATCACAGGTTTGAGGCCAGCCTCAGCAAATTAGTAAGGTCCTCAGCAATTTAGCGAGACCTTGTTTCAAAATAAAAAGTAAAAAGGGCTACGAGTGTATCTCAGAAATAGAATGTTCTCCGGGTCCAATTTGTAAAACAACAACAAAAAATTAGGGGTTTGTATGATACTATTAGTGAAGTCCTTCCTAAGGCTAACTGTGTAGGTTTTATTTCTTCTTAAATTAATTGTTTTATTTCTTCTTACATTGATTGTAATGAATAAACAACCTTTTTCTGGTCAGTGCTATAAAGCTAAAAATGTAATTAGCAAGTAAATATCTCTGTTTAGATTTAATGATAAGTCAGGGCAGTCAGCATTAGTAACCTTCCAAATGATGAGTTGTAGGTTGCTTCTTCTTTGTACTAGGGATTGAACCCAGGGGCATTCTACCTCTGAGCTACACCCCAGCCATTTTTATTTTTTATTTTGAAACAAAGTCAGCCGGGCGCACACTTGTAATCCCAGTACTTGGGAGGCTGAGACAGGAGGATCACAGTTTCAAGGCCAGGTTTAGCAACTTGGTGAGTCTTTCAGCAACCTAGTAAGACCCTGTTTCAAAATAAAAAATCAAAGAGGACTGGGGGTGTAGCTTGGAGGTAGAATGCCCTGGGCTTAATTCCCAGTACCACATTAAAAAAAAGAAAAGGAAAGAGGGAAGAGGGTCTCATTAAGTTGCTGAGGGCCTCAATAAATTGCTGAGAGCCCCAATAAATTGCTGAGGCTGACCTTGAACCTGAGATCTTCCTGTCTCAAGTACTGGGATTAAAGGCATGTAACACCACACCTGGCTGAGTTATAGATTTTTTTTTTTTTTTTTTTGGTACTGGGGCTTGAACCCAGGGGCATTCTGCCTGTGAGCTCCACCTTCAGTCCTATTTTTATTTTTTTTTTAAATTCTTTTTTTTTTTGCGGTACCGGGGATGGAACCCAGGGGAGTTCTACCTCCGAACTACACCCCCAGTCCTATTTTTTATCATTTATTTTGAAACCGGGTCTCACGAAGTTGCGGAGTGCCTCACTAAGTAGCTGAGGCTGGCGGCGAACCCAGATCCTCCAGTCTCCGCCTCCCAAGTACTGGGATTACAAGCGTGTGCCACCACGCCCAGCCCTATTTTTATTTTTTAATTTATTTTATTTTATTTGGCGGTACCGTGGATTGAACCCAGGGACATTCTACCTCTGGGCTACACCCCCAGCCCTATTTTTTATTCTTTATTTTGAAACAGGGTCTCACTAAATTGCCGAGGCCTCACTAAGTAGATGAGGCTGGCCGCGAACCTGAATCTTCCAGTCTCAGCCTCCCAAGTACTGTGATTACAAGCGTGCGCCACCACGCCCGGCAGTATTTTTTAATTTTGAAACAGGATCTCACTGAGTTGCTGAGGGACTTGCTAACTTGCTGAGGCTGGTGTTTCTTAAATCTGTGATCCTCCTGTCTCAACCTCCCCAGTCCTGGGATTACAGGTGTGCACCACCCCACCTGGTGCATATTTTCACTTCCGTCAGCATTGGGAGCTTTTTGCAATGTCGCTAGGAAGCTCTGAGAGGTTTAACTTGTAGTCAGAGGGAGCAGGTGTTAGCAGAAGCCAGAGAGTTCCTCTACATGGCAGCAGAATCAGGTCCCTGTGGACCGCCGAGGGCTTCTCAAGAATGGATGCACAGACCTCAGCTTTCTACTCCTTCTACTCTTTTTTTTTTGCGGTACTGGGGATTGAACCCAGGGGCATTCTGCCTCCGAGCTATACCCCCAGCCCTATTTTTTTATTCTTTATTATTATTATTATTTGTTGTTGTTGTTGTTTTTGCAGTACTGGGGATTGAACCCAGGGGCGTTCTACCTCCAAGCTACACCCCCAGCCCTATTTTTTTATTCTTTATTTTATTTATTTATTTATTTATTTTGCGGTACCGGGGATTGAACGCGGGGGCGTTCTACCTCCGCGCTACACCCCCGGCCCTATTTTTTATACTTTATTTTGAAACCGGGTCTCACAAAGTTGCAGAGGGCCTCACTAAGGAGAGAGAGACAGAGAGAGAGAGAGCTGAGGCTGGCCGCGAACCGGATCCTCCGGTCTCCGCCTCCCAAAGTACTGGGATTACAAGCGTGCGCCACCACGCCCAGCTTTATTCTTTATTTTGAAACAGGGTCTCTCTAAGTTTCGGAGGCCTCACTAAGTAGCTGAGGCTGGCCACAAACCTGTGATCCTCAGGTTTTAGCCTCCCAAGTACTGGGATTTTAAGCGTGCGCCACCACGCCCAGCTCCCCTCCGCTCGTTATGGAGCCTTGCGCTAATCTTCAGATGAGATGCCAGTCGTGGCACCAGGAAAGCTTTCCAGGAGGCAATGGGAGTGTATGTGGAGGGAAGGACATCTTTGGTGATAGTACCAATGTCTGTTGAGGAGTGCCATGGACGTGTAGGAGATGCCACTGAGAAAAAAAAAGTTCCCAAATGGGCAACATCACAGCGGCTCCATCCTCCTGAAGGTCCAGATGGGAGATGTGGTTAGAGTTGGAGTTTCAGATCTGGCCTCTTGAATTATTATATCATGAGCTTTTTTTTTTTTACGGTACTGGGGATTGAACCCAGGGGCATTCTACCTCTGAGCTACACCTCCAGTCCTATTTTTTGTTCTTTATTTTGAAACAGGGTCTCACTAAGTTGTGGAGGGCCTAAGTAGCTGAAGCTGGCTGCAAACCTGTGATCCTCCTGTCTCAGCCTCCCAAGTACTGGGATTAGAAGCGTGCGCCACCATGCCCAACTCTATCATGAGCTTTAAAAAAAATATGTGTATATATATGTATGGTACTGGGGATAAAACCCAGGTCCTAGCTCATGTTGGATAAGCACTTGACCACTGGCCTACATCCCCAGCCCCCAAATCTTTGTGTTTTAGAATCAAAAAAGAAACTGGATGTGGTGGCACATGCCTGTAATCCCAGTAATTGGGAGGCTGAGGCAGGAGGATTGTAGGTTTGAGGCCAGCTTCAGCAACTTAGCAAGACCCTGTTTCAAAATAAAAAAATAAGCTAGGCGTGGTGGCGCACGCTTGTAATCCCAGTACTTGGGAGGCTGAGACAGGAGGATCGCGGTTTGCGGCCAGCCTCAGCAATTTGTAAGGCCCTCTGCAACTTAGTGAGACCCTGTTTCAAAATAAAGAATAAAATAGGGCTGGGGGGGTATAGCTTGGAGGTAGAATGCCCCTGGGTTCAATCCCAGTACCACAAGAAAAAAAAAGGATTAAAAGACGAGCACAGTGCCAGTGTGTGATCATTGCCCCAATGCTTTGGTATTTGGTCGGCTTGTTAGTTCATTTAGTACATGATGTGTATTTTTTTTTTTTTTTGCGGTACCGGGGATTGAACCCAGGGGCATTCTACCTCCGTGCTACACCCCCGGCCCTATTTTTTATCCTTTATTGAAACTGGGTCTTACGAAGTTGCGGAGGGCCTCACTAAGTAGCTGAGGCTGGCCGAGAACCCGGATCCTCCGGTCTCCACCTCCCAAGTACTGGGATTACAAGCGTGCGCCACCACGCCCAGCCATGGTGTGTATTTCTCTGTGAGCAGCAGAAGTTAACCAGCAGAGGAGACGGGTAGAAAAATACGAGGCAAACCCCAAATCTAACAAACACAAAAGACTGTGAAGAGAAGCCTCAGAGGTAGTTCACCAGCAGCGACTTACATTCTTTGATCTCAGGAAATCTTGGAGAGAATCACAAGATGGAAGAGGACAGGGAACAAGAGGGCATGCCCTGTAGGCAAAGACGCATGGGTTCCTGCATTAGTCAGCTTTTTATTACTGTAACAAAATACTGGAAGCAGGCTAGTTATGAAGAAAAGAGGTTGATTTAGCTCACAGTGTTGGAGGCTGAGAGTCCAAACAGCCTGATCATGGCTCTAGCTAGAACCCCTTCTTTGGCTGGGTGACATCATGGTCGATGGCGATGGTGGGAACACTCATGAGCCATCAATGACCAGGAGCCAGAGCCCTGGGTGGGGCTGGTTCTCTTTCAAGAGCTGCCAGTGGTTCATTGAAGAATGACCTTAGTCCCTTCCCACGGTCAGTGCCCTCAGTGACCTAAGGAACTCCCAGTAGGTCCCACCTCTTAAGGTTCCCTTCCGCTCCCTCCTCACCATGCCAAGGACCAAACTCTCACCACGGGGACCCTCATCGACAAGCCACATCCCCACCCTAGAGGGTCCTAACGCCTCTTCTCATCCCTAGGAGCGCCAGGTGCAGATGACTGGCAAATGACTTAAGTCCTTTAGGCCTCAGTGTCCTCATCTGTCAGCGAGGATGACAGCAGCCACCTTGTAAGGACAGTGGAAGGATGAAATAAACAGCACAGGTAGTGCACCTGGTACGGCGCCTGGCATGTGGGAAGCGCTGGCAGCTGCTGTTACCGTGCAGTTTTATAACCCTTTGGATTGCAGTACTTGGGTGCTTGGTATGCATTGTTTTGACTGGTTGTTTGGATGACTTGAATAGGTGCCTCGACTGTCCGCAGGCAAAGTTGACATCACCTTTGGCCCTCGTCGCAGGGGTGCTGAGACAGTCTCTGGACTCGCCAGGGTTCTCGGCCGTGAAGGGGGTGGGGAATGCTGCCTGTCTGATACCTTGCCAAGGAAGGCTGAGATGTCTGTGGCTCTGTGTCAAAGCAGTGTTTGGTCCACGCCCTTCCTCAGGGAGGTGACAGGAGTCAGTTGGTGGAGAGGTGGGAGCAGCTGAGACTTTAACGGGATCCTGTTGATGTCTTCTCCATTTCTTCAGTTGGAATTGGCTTTTTACAGTACGTGTTGTTTGCTTAAAAAACAAAACCAAACCAAAAATGCCATGCAAATGTGGGGACAGAGAAAGCCTGCCCAATTTCACTGTGATTTTTTTTTTCTTTTGTGGTACTGGGGATGGAACCCAGGGGCATTCTGCCTCTGAGCTACACCCCCAGCCCTATTTATTTATTTATTTATTTATGGCATTCTACTTCTGAGCTACACCCCCAGCCCTATTTTTTTTTTTTTTTTTTTTTGCAGTATCGGGGATTGAACCCAGGGGCATTCTACCTCTGAGCCACACCCGCAGCCCTATTTTTTATACTTTATTTTGAAACTGGGTCTCACGAAGTTGCGGAGGCCTCACTAAGTAGCTGAGGCTGGCCTCGAACCTGGATCATCTGGTCTCCGCCTCCCAAGTACTGGGATTACAAGCGTGCGCCACCACACCTGGCTTCCCAACCCTATTTTTTATTCTTTATTTTGAAACCAGGTCTCATGAAGTTGCGGAGGCCTTACTAAGTAGCTGAGGCTGGCCACGAACCTGGATCCTCTGGTCTCAGCCTCCAAAGTACTGGGATTACAAGCGTGCGCCACCATGCCTGGCTTCCCAGCCCTATTTTTTATTCTTTATTTTGAAACAGGATCTCACTAAGGTGAGGAGGGCCTCACTAAGTAGGTGAGGCTGGCCGCGAACCCAGATCCTCAGGTCTCAGCCTCCAAAGTACTGGGATTACAAGTGTGCGCCACCACGCCCGGCTGTTATTTTTTTATTTGGAAATAGGATCTCACTAAGTTGCTGAGGCTGGCCTCGAACCTGGAATCCTCCTGCCTCAGCCTCCCAAGTATTGCGATTACAGGTTTGTGCCAGCATACCCAGCTCACTGTGAATTTAAAACTGCTTTCCAAAATGAAAGCTATCACAACAAAACAAAAGAACCAAAAACCAAGGCAGGAACTCTCGCACAGAAGCCCCAAAGAATGGCTTCTTACTAGATACGGAAGCACGGATAGGAAAACATGCTGAACAAGTAGAGACCAACCAGATTGCTGTCGGTAGGTGGCAAAGTGCTTTGCTATAAATATTGCAGGAGTCTTCTTTCTCTACCCAAAAAAAAAAAAAAAAAAAAACCCAAACCACAAAGACTTGCTTTGCATTTCAGGCAACAGGAATGGCTGGGCAAGCCTTGAGTTCATGTACAAGAAACTGCAAAAACAATGTGAATGGTTTTCCTTAAATGGAGAGAGTTTGGCCCAGGCTTAGGTTGCAGTCGATGCTTGGGTCTGAATTGACCTCCCCTGTATTATTTCTCATCCCTTTAGCGAGATCCCTGGCCCCAGACCATTCATTTCCCCTGTCATCTCGAGGTGTGTGCACGGCAGAACTCGGCTTCAAACTCTGCTCCTTTCACTTTTGATTAGTTAGAACCTCCATCTGGTGGTATTTGAATATGAGTCTTTTCTGTGGCTTTTCTGTGGCTCCTTTTCAAAGTATTCAAAGCAGTTTAAAAATACATGATGTTCAGTGATCTGACCAAGAGCTCATGTAAGTACTTATTTGGGGACTTATTTTTTTTCCTTCAATCTATTAAACAAATTTGACACTCTTAACTCTTTACGATGTCTTGAACATAGATAGTAAGCTAGAAAAAAGAAAAAGATTCGAAGTAGCGGACTCCTCAGCCACAGACATAATGCTTTTAGTAGCGACAGTAGTAGCAAGTAGCCCGGTTTATCAAAACAGAAGAGCTAAAATGCTTGACTTCATATTAAACAGGAAACTGAAAGTAGGTTGCAGCAACATGGTGAGTTTGCAGCAAACCTGCCGCCGTGTTGACCGGTGCCCCCAAGGCCTAAAGACATGTCTTCTGTTATTCACTTAGGAGTGTAGGTTTTAATGAAAAGATTAACCAGAACGTGACCATTGGAAACAGGTTCTGTGTCGGAAGGTTTTGAAGCAACCCATGTCTCCACTCGAACCAAAGGAAATTTGGAAGCACATTGCAAAACTCTCAGAGAGTGGAAAATGCCTCGCGCTTGTGTTGCGCCTTTGTGCACGGCTGTCACTTATCCAACATGTGCATATGAATATTCTTTCCGAAGACCTGGGCTTCATTTTAAGGTCAGCCTTCAATTTCTAGAGAATATAATTTGCTGCTATTTTTAGAGCATCGTGATTGCTCGTAATAACTAATGGAAAAAAAAAACTCAAGAGAGAAATAAATGTGTAACAGCTGTGTCTGCTTAAACTTGATTAAAGGCAGTTTAAAAAAAAAAGTAAACAGAAGAATAATGTGACAATAGACGAGGGGGAGACAAGTATCCCTTTCATTGTGAGGAGTTTTGCAGACCTAACTCGCTGCCCTGCGCGAGGCCTGCCGTGTCTGTGTTTAAAGTTTACTTTACTGTTTGTCTTGAGTGGGATCAGTGTTGTAGTGAATAATTTATAGCCGGCATGAATGAGCTCATTAGTCACCTTTTCAGACTTTAAATGAATTTTGTGGTTGTCATTACTCCAGCCTTCTGTTCAGCCGCCGAGCAAAATGACAGTTTGGCAGTTGGCTGTCTTGTTGTCGGGCCGCCTGTTCCCCTTCGGGTCTCGGATAGCTTTTGTATTTTATTGAAACCTTCCCTTTCTTACTCTGTGCTGGGCCAGGGGCTCTCCCATTTTGAATGCCTTCTGTACCCCCAAGTTAAAAGAGAAGTTTTGGAAGAATTAAAAAAAAAAAAACCTTTCTGCTGTGTCTGCCAGAGAGACTGAAGTGGGTGAAACGGGCTTTCCCCAGCGACGGCGGTGTATTATGTATTCCCTTTGTGCTGAGTTTGATATTGAAGTTATTCCAAAGCAAAGAGCAAGCTGAGAGGCGTCACACAGCAGCTGAGCTGGGCCCTTGCCTGGTGGTAGGCATTTTAGGTAGGAGATGTCACTGGAGTTTGGAGGAAGGACGAGTAGGTTTGCATGATTTCGGTTTTGAACAGTGGTGTGATGTGGATGAAGAAAGTTGGTCTACAGCAAATCAGCTGGGGCCAGATTTCCAGGGCCAAAGGAAATCACACTGTTCTTACAAAGGGGTCAATAAGACCTTTCAAGGGGCTGGGGTTATGGTTCAGTGGTCTGACACCTGCCTAGCATGTGTGAGACCCTGGGTTCAAGCCCCAGCAGGGCTAAATGAAACAAAACAAAAACCTTTCAAGACCCCGGCCAACATGGAGGCCCAGGATCACTGGAAATGCCCATCACCTCTTGCCCATCTTTTTTATCTCCCCGGCACAAATCATTATGAGGATAGTGGACTACTGCAGCTGCCGCCTCCCCGTCCCTTTGGCGACCTGCCTGGGAGGCTGGTATGTGCGGAAGACTAGCCTGGGCTTGCCAGTAGCAGGTGGGATTTCTTTGGAGCGGATGTCACAAGGCTGTCCCTTCCTTTGAACCTGGCCTGGGCAGCCTCTAGAGCTCTCTGACATCACTCCCTGGGACTGGACCCCATCCGGAAGTCCAGGACAGCGCGGCGTGTTCACCTTGGGTCTTGGGTAGCCTCTGCTGGCATGCACTGTGCATCAATGCTTGCCCAGTGCCTCGGCCAAGTGCCTGAATCCCCGCTCGGAGGGCCCTCTGACATTTGCTATGAGCAACAGGCTCCCGTGGCTGCCGTCACCAAACGTGGGCAGCACCCCCTTCCGGGATCCATATTGTCAGACAGCTGGCCTAGCCCCATGTGAGGCATGAAGGAAAGATGCTCAGTATTCCTCTTTGGAAGGAATGCCAACTTAAAAAGGACGCCTGGTTGCTTGGGGGCCAAATCTTTGGAAGCAGTCAGAGTCACATGGCTCTGAGTGCAGAGAGATGAGGTGCTGTTGAATGTACCCCACAGAGTTAGCAATCCATTTGGCTCCTTCCTTTTCCGCCCCCAGCCTTCAGGGATTGAGCACTGGCCTGCAGTCACGCCTCACAACTTAACCAGTGTTTTACTAGCGCCTGAATCACAATATTAAGGGCATAGGGTGGGCTGGGGGTGCAGCTCAATGATAGAGTGCTTTTGAGTTCCTGGGTTCGATCCCCAGCTCTGCTATATAAATAAATAAGTAAATAAATAATAGAAACATGCCAGGCGTGGTGGCACACACCTGTAATCCCAGTACGTGGGAGGCTGAGACAGGAGGATCTCAAGTTTGAAGTCAGCCTCAGCAAATTAGTGAGGTTCTCAGCAACTTAGCAAGACTCTGTTTCCATATAAAAAATAAAATAGGGCTGGGGGTGTAGCTCAGAGGTATAATGCCCCTGGGTTCAATTCCTAGCACACCACACACACAATAAATAAATAAACCCACATAAATAAAGGCACAAGAGATCTTATTTGAGAAGCAGTGGGGGTCTCAAAATAGAAAGTCCTGGTGAACTTCACCACTCAAAGAAGAGACTTCAGGTTTGGCTGTTGTAATAAGTTGAGTAAATTGCTAATCTCCAAAAAAAGGAACTTTGTATAACGGGGAAATTTGTTGGCAATATTTTAATCTGTGTACGGTTTCCCAGAGAGTTCATCCAACTCAGAGCTTTTGCTTTCTTTGAAAAAAAAAAAAAGAATTGTTTTCTTTCACATCCCTCTAAAAAAGTACAGCGTGAGAAGCCACTTGTTGGCATGGGTGGGACTTGAGCCGACTCCGACACAGCATGGTGCCTGTGAGACACCCACACACCCCGCGGGGGAAAGGTGACCAGGCTGCTTGTCCTTGCCTGTTCTGTGCAGCTAGATGCCAGTTTGAGAGAGGGAGACAAAGGAGCCTATATTTGTGGTTGTTGTTGAAGCGATCAATATTTTTTATTGCTACTGTGCCACATGCAGAGAGCAGAAGAGAAGCACGAGGCAGGGTCCTTGCCTTGCGTGGCATAGTCTGACATCTGTATCCAGTTGATTTTTTTTTTTTGTATTAGGGGTTGAGCCCAGGTGGGCTCTACCACTGAGCTACAACATCCCCAGCTCTTTTTTTTTTTTTTTTTTTTGGCGGTACCGGGGATTGAACCCAGGGGCATTCTACCTCCGAGCTACACCCCCAGCCCTATTTTTTATTCTTTATTTTGAAACAGGGTCTCACTAAGTTGCGGAGGCCTCACTAAGTAGCTGAGGCTGGCCGCGAGCCCAGATCCTCCAGTCTCAGCCTCCCATGTACTGGGATTACAAGCGTGCGCCATCACGCCTGGCTGCCCAGCCCTTTTTATTCATTCATTCATTGTGGTACTGGAGATTGAACCCAGGGGCATGTTACTTCTGACTACGCCCTGGCTCATTTTATCTTTTATTTTGAATTTAAGGTCTTACTAAGTTACCATGTGCTGGCCTTGAATTTATGATCTTCCTGTCTCAGCCTCCCATGTACTGGGAATACAGGGGCGAGCCACTGTGTCCAGCTCTCTTTTTTTTTTTTTTTCGGTACCAGGGATTGAACCCAGGGGTGTTCTACCTCCGCGCTACACCCCCGGCCCTATTTTTTTTATGCTTTATTTTGAAACCGGGTCTTACGAAGTTGCGGAGGGCCTCACTAGGGAGAGAGAGAGAGACAGAGAGACAGAGAGACAGGGAGCTAAGGCTGGCCGCGAACCCGGATCCTCCGGTCTCCGCCTCCCAAAGTACTGGGATTATAAGCGTGCACCATCACACCCGGCGGCTCCAGCTCTCTTTTTATTATTTTTTTGGGACAGGGTCTTGCTAAGTTGCCATGGCTGGTGTTGAACTTGTGGTCCTCCTACCTCAGCCTCCTGAGTTGCTGGGATTATGCACATGCGCCCTCAAATTCTGACTTTATGAACTGTTTGCAAATTGTTTCACACAGAGTCTATGAGAATGTGAAAATGATTCAGAAAAGGGCAAGCTTTGCTTTAGACTACTGGCACATGCAAATAGGACGGACATGGGGGGGCCACTGTGGCCCATATAATGTAATAATGTGTCTCTAGCATCGAATTTTGGCAATTTCCAAGTTTCCAGGATTTTAAACAATGTCCAGCCAACACACTCCTAAATACACTGTTGCACCCTTCAGTTCATTTATTCGATACATCGTTACTGTCTTCTGTGCCTGTAAGGCCCTGGCATAACTGCTAAGCCTGTCTGGGGAAGTTAGCCACCCTGTTGCGTTTTTGCTCCAGGATAAATTCCTAGAAGTTGGCAATTTAGGATCAATGATGAGGTTCATAGAAATTTTAATTCATTTCCTCAGATGCCCTCTCTCACAGTTGTATCGAGCTCCATCTCACTGATACCCGCACCCACCTTGGTACGGTTATTACTTTTAAGTCGGGGCCAATCTGATAGATGAAATGAGATACCACCTTGGCTTTAATTTGCATCACTTTGATTTTTACTGAGGTTGAACATCTTTTCGTGGGGATATTCCCAGTTTCATTTCTCTTTTGGTGAATTGGCCCCTTTGCTTATTAAGGTGATCTTTTCTTTTTTTTCCCCCCTCATTGAGTTGTCAGGGTTATAAATTAAAAATATTAATCCATCGCTGGGCGTGGTGGCGCACGCTTGTAATCCCAGTACTTTGGGAGGCGGAGACCGGAGGATCCGGGTTCGCGGCCAACCTCAGTTCTCTCTCTCTCTCTCTCTCCCTGTCTCTCTCTCTCTCTCCTTAGTGAGGCCCTCGACAACTTTGTGAGACCCGGTTTCAAAATAAAGTATAAAAAATAGGGCCGGGGGCGTAGCGCGGAGGTAGAATGCCCCTGTGTTCAATCCCCGGTACCGCAAAAAAAAAAAAAAAAAATTAATCCATTTTCTTTTTTTGTTTGTTTTTGTTTTGTGGTACTAGGGATTAAACCCAGGGGTGACCCCATCCCTTATTTTATTTTATTTTGAAACAGGATCTCGCTAAGTTGTGGAGGCGGGTCTCAATCCTGTGATTCTCTTGTCTTAGGTTCCCAAGTACTGGGATTATAGGTGTGCACCACCATAATTGCCGGGTTTAACCTATTTTCTTCTCTAGCAAATATTTACTCATTTTTTTTGTCTTTTACTTTTATTTATGACCCTGATACTACACATAAATTCTAAATGGTTATGCAAATATACCAATATTTTCCTTTTGATTTATATACTTAACTAAAATAGTGTGCCAAGTACCAGGGCACCATTTCCATTCAAATATTAATTCATTTAATTTTCGTTACAACTCTATGAAATGCTGCTATAGTTTGGGTGTTGAATGTCTCCCAAGGCCCATGTGTTACGGCTTGGTCTCCACGGTGCTGCTATTGGGAAGTAGTGGAGCCTTTAAGAGGTGGAACCTAGTGGGAGGCTTTTAGGTCATTGGGGGCATGTCCCTGAAAGGGTGGGGCCTGTCCTCTTCCACTTGTCTTTTGCTTCCTGGCTATGAGGTTAGGGGTTCTGCTTCACCACACTCCCACCATGATGTGCTGCCTTTCCACAGGCACAAGCATCAGGGTCAGCTGATCATGGACTGGAACCTCCAAAACCGTGAGCCCCAAATAAATACCTTCTCTCCCTCTGTCTTTTATAAATACCTATTTATAAGTTTATCATCATCTCAGGCATTTTGTTATACTGATGAAAAGTTAACACCACTAGTGGTTATTGAGTTTTTTTTTTTTCTTTTGGTATTCGGGATTGAACCCAGGGGCTTTCTCTGAGCTATACCCATAGTCCAATCTGAGCTACACCTCCAATCCTATTTCATTTTTATTTTGAAACAGGGTCTCGCTAGGTTGATGACCATCTCACCAGTTGCTGAGGCTGTCCTCGAACCTGTGATCCTCCTGTCTCAGCCTCCCAAGTACTGGGATTATAGGTCTGTACCACTGGGCCCGGTTCCCCCGCCCTTTTGTTTTGTGGTACTAGGGACTGAACCCGGGGCATTCTACCTCTGAGCTACATCCCCAACCCTATTTTATTTTGAAACAAGGTCTTGCTAAGTTGCTGAGGCTGGCCTCGAACCTGGGATCCTCCAGTCTCAGCCTTCCAAGTACTGGGATTATGGGCATACATAACCATGCCTGGTCCTTTACCCCCTTTTTTAAGAGAAGAATAATAGGTAGAGAGAAAGAAATTATGAACCACAACTAAGGCTGTCCAGCTAGTAAGTGCAGCATCAGCCTGACTACTAGGCCACACATCCTGTCATGCTTGGCATGTGTTTATTTGTGGTTGCTTCATAAATGCTTGCTGAGTCTCCTCCTATCCTTAACGGCTGGTGCCCCAACTTTTATTTTTCCTGGTTCCTTCTAAGTCCCCTCCAGTCAGTACTGGGAAGAGAGTCACTGTATTTTTTTTTTTTTTGTCTTAGGGATTGAACCCAGGGATATTCTACTTATTTTTTTTTTTTTTGCAGTACCGGGGATTGAACGCAGGGGCGTTCTACCTCCGCGCTATACCCCCGGC
>PVJS01040674.1:0-18322 GCA_004027185.1 Glis glis
ACACACACACACACACACACAAATGAAGAATCTGAATATTTGCCTGGGTAAATAAATACTAAAACAGTAAAACTATTAAAAAATGAATGATAAACAATGAGAATGTATTACTTATCAGTTATAAATATTTATCTAGTCTATTCACATACACGCAAGTGATTGCTCTGTCTTATAACTTTTTCTGAGCATGCTTAGTGTTTGGAACCAAAATTATGTCCTTCTTCAGAATGATGGGTCTTATGAAGACTTACCTGTCAAGTAGCCAGCTGTGTATGGCAGGTCATTCAAATTCTTTCTCCGCTTGCTTTAATTTACTTTCAGGAGAGCGCTGGCAAGGTTTAAGCAAGCACGACAAAGACTAATTAAAGAGTTGTTCCCCAAATCTCCTTGAAATTAGAGGTTGATTCACTGAAATAATTCATATTTCATAACTTGAGATAAGCAAAACTTTGAATCTTAGCAAGAAAATTGAAGAGCTATACGGATTACTCAATTCTTTGCTGTGGAATTGTGCAATTGAATTTGGAATATAATAGAATTTGTGTTTCCAATAAAACCAACTTGGAATGGCTTCACATCACAGAACTAAATTAGACCATAACTCTCTGTAATTAGTTTGTATAGTAATATTTTTAGTCTTTAATCACACCTTTTAGTGGAAAATTCTGAAATCCTTAGAACACAGTCTATTATCCTTCTTACTTTGGGGTAGTTTTTGAGAGGGGGAAGTTTCCAGATGCAATGACAAAACAGGTGACATAAAGAGTATTTTCGAACTAATTTATTTCTTTTTTATACTTTTATTGGTGCACTATAGTCTTAGAGTATCATATCATAATGTGGCAAATAATGATAGTGACATACATGCACATAACAGTTGGTGAGTTTTCCCAATTTTTTTAAAAATTGAAAACTTGGAAGTGCTATTATATAACTGCTCACATGTGTTCCAAAGCAGGTGTAATGGTAGAACACACAATTATTAAATATTTCGTTTTCTGCTAACTTCATTAAGGTTATAGATTCCAGAAGAGAAGCCGTACAGGTATCTTTTTAGGAGGAAACCCCTTTTCTCAAAGGCGATTAATTTTCTGCATCTAGCCTTCCCTTCTGGAGAATCAGTTAACATTTACAGGTCAATATTTTTATTGTATGCAAAATCCTTTATCACTTTTCTTACTGCCTTGAAACCTGTCTGACCTTGGTACCCACCATCTTCTAGACTAAGAAGGAGAAAGGCAGTATTAGACTACCATTGAGCTTTGGTGGCTGCACATTAGAAAGCAGCAAGAGATGGTGAGGAGACTGGAAATTGGATGGTGAGATGTTTAGATGGAATCTCTGAGACTGCGATTCAAACCATGGGAATGAAAAATGGGACAGAAATTATTCTTTTGATTTCTGTTCATTTTAAATCTGAGGACAAACTTAGGGAAAGTAGGTTGTTTACTCTGAAGTTAAAGTCCTGCCTAGAAAAATGGGACTTACATCTTCTCAGCAGTGACATTTTCATCGATGACATTAAGAATTCATTGAAAACCTCAAGGGTGCATGGGACAAACTAAAGAAAAGGGGAAGGGGCTTGGTGGGATGAGGTCAGGAGTTCTCTGAAGAGTGGCAGTGCCCCACAGAGATTATGTGGGGAAGAAAAGATTGTGAAATTATCCAGGCAGGCTTATTTGTTCCTGTTGCCCTGAATGAGTTTTATCTTTCAAATATATTTAAAAAATAGGTAGCCATGTTGAGAAATGAGGGGCCCTAGCTGAAAAATGTGTTTGGTCTTTTCTATTTTGTTGTCATTGAAAAGTTGAATTAAACCACAGATTCTCGGCAAGCCATTTTAGTATGATTAAAAACATTCATTACATTTTCCTCCTAAAAGCAACTTCCCTAAAGCATGGAAAAATGTTAAAAATGCATTCACATTAAGTCTGCTTCTTTTTCTAAATTGGAAAACATGAAAGCACATTAAATTTTTTTTTCTAGTGAACAGTCATTAGAGTAATAAGGAATTTGCTGGTGATGAATGTCCAGAAGGAACACGATCTTTCCTCATCTTTTTTAGTTTTATTCTCATAAAAACAACATTTGGAGATAATCCAATCATGATTACAATAGAGAGTTTATAAAAAGTAAAATACATGGTCATGGACGTTAACTTGACCTTGGAGTAATAATTCCACTGTTCTACATTGCATGAAATAGAGAAAAAATGAACTTTAAGTGTATGATAATGTAGACCTTGCCCATGAGTTATTGGTTTCACCTGTATCTTGACGAATCTTTGCTTCAGTTTGTACCAGTTCATCTCTTGGCTGCACTTTTACCATAAACTGTTCAGGCAAAGAAATGTAAGATGTAAATGAGCCCATTTTTCTTATACATTAAAAGTTCTGAGTAAAGTTTTAATATGGGAAAAAGTTGAAGCTATTTGCTAAAGTAAAATTCTACTTACAGTCTATTTCTAGCTATCATTAATGTGCCCTTATCATCATTAGTAAATATTTTTAGAGTATCATTACATGTTATTACAAGGAGGGAAATTTCTTAGTAAGATAATATAGTAAGGTATGGCTGCTGTTCTAACTATAATACATCTAGGAACAGATGTTTGTTGTTGTATTTTTAGATATTATTAAGCCGGGCATGGTGGTGCACCCTTGTAATCCTGGTACTTTGGGAGGCAGAGACCGGAGGATCCAGGTTTGCGGCCAGCCTCAGCGCTCTCTCTCTCTCTCTCTCCCTTTCTCTCTCTCTCTCTCTACCTAGTGAGGTCAACTTCGTGAGACCGGTTTCAAAATAAAGTATAAAAAATAGGGCCGGGGGTATAGCGTGAAGGTAGAACGCCCCTGGGTTCAATCCCCGGTACCGCAAAAAAAAAAAAAATTTAGATATTATTATATTATATCAGCAAGTAGGAGTCAAATTCCCTGAAGTTACTGGTTTGATGAAATAGAAGTTTTTTGCTCATTCATGTGAAGTCCAAAAAACCTTTTGTGGTAGACAAAATAATGACCCTCTAAAGATGTCCACATCCTAATTCTTAGAAGCTATAAATATATTGTCTTACAGGGCAAAAGAGACTTGGTGGCTGTTGTTAAAGATACTGAGAGGGCAGATCATTCTGTATTATCTAGGTGGGTCCAGTATAATCATATGGTCTCCTAAAAGGGGAGGAGGGAGGCTAGACAGACATGGAAGGTATATAGAGACAGAAGCAGAGGGATATATATATATATATATATATATATATATATAGAGAGAGAGAGAGAGAGAGAGAGAGACTGGAAGATGCACTACTGCTGGCTTTGAAGAGGGAAGATGAGTCTATGAGCCAAGAAATGTGGGTGGACTCTAGAAGCTAGCAAAGGCAGGGGCACAGAATCTCCCCTTAGGCCTTCAGAGGGAAAATGGCTCTGGTTGACCTATTTTAGGATTCCAAACCCCCCAGAACTGTGTTGTCCTTACCCACTGAGTTTGCGACCATTTGTTACAGCAACAATAGGAAACTAATATCTGTTCCATACGGGACAGATATAGGAAACTAATATCTGTTCCATTGGGGAACCCAGCCTCATTTATGGCTCCATTTGATATTAGTGCCTTGGAGTTGCTGTGTGTAGTGGGTGGAGAAAGAAAACGAAGGATGGTACATGGGAGATTCTCATGGACCCAGGTAGTAAGTGGCAAACACAGTTTCTAGTCACATTCCCTTGTTTCACCAACACAAAGATGTATTGATCCCGATTTTCCTTTAGATGATATGATCCCCTTAGCAGTTTAATACTTTTCTCCCTAATTATAAGACTCTCCAGTCTGCTCAGCCTCTCATGCTAGAATTTGGTCATAACCAAATTCTCCCCTCACCTCCCACACTCGATCTGTAACTGAGTCCCAGTGATTCTACCTAACCTCAAATCCATCACTTTTCTCCAACTCCACAGCCACCATCATCATCCAAATAGTCACAGAGCTACACGCAGCGTAGTTCTGTATCCAGGGTGAAGATGAAGCATGATTGCTGAGCAGGAGGCCACCATAGCCAAAACACTGTGGATGCCAAGCTGAATAACCAGCTGATGGCTATTAGCTCTTCTTCCTCATTGCAATATTACAATATTGGATTTTTAATAGCATTACTTAGTTTTTTAAATGCTGCATATTACACGATAAGGTGTTTTTCTCATTTTCAAGGAGTAACCAAAGGTCTATAGTCATCTCAAGCTCTTTGAGAATGTAAAAATAATGAATAAATCAAAAAATACATGCATGTATTTAATGGTAAAATAATTTGACTGAAATGAGTCAGAAAGCTTCAAGCAGAAGTGAGGCCCAAATTCAAGTAGTTAATGATCTTTATAAGAAATGATTTCCCTTGATTTCTTAGCACTACCAATAAGCTGTGTGGGGCCAGAAGCCTCCATCTCGCTTACTGCTTCCTTCAGTGCAGTGAAAGTTAACACCAGAGGGAAGATCTGAGTAGATGTGGTGAGCCTTGAAATACTGCTTTGCCACACTTCACCAGATGAGTGCAATGTGAATCCCAGATGGTGCTGCCTCGTTTGTATTCTCTCCAGTATGCAATGGCTTTATTTTTTAAAGAAGAAATAGGGATAATGTTGGTCCCAGAAAAAAATGTAAAGTTGTTATATTTTTGCTGCAATTTTGCCTTATCTTGTTTCACTTGTCTTATCAGAGTACACACATACATAGGTCTTTAGATTCTTTATGACACATAGTTTAACATATCCTTACAGTTTTATGTTTCAAAGTAATATATATGTATTGGCTATTTGTACTTCTTCTTTTGAGAAGTGTATATTCAGGTCATTTGTCCATTTTTGATTGGATTTCTTTTTTTGGTTAAATTTCTTAGAGTTCTCCATATATTCTGGATATTAATCCTCTCTTATGTGAATAGCTGGCACAGGTTTTTTTTTATTTTGTTCTATAGGTTGTCTCTTCACTCTTTTGATTATTTCCTTAGTTATGTAGGAACTTTTTAATTTTATGTAATTTCATTTTTCAATTCTTGCTTATTTCCTGAATTATTGGAGTCCTATCCAGGAAATCTTTTGGTGCATATCTTTTCTACAAATATGTTGTTCTATCCTTCTCAAGTTTTAAAATGTTCTTCCCTATGCCAAAGAAGCCATATTGGACAAAAGTTTTCTTTAGATTTTATGTTCTTCTTATCAAACCCTTTTCTCCATCTCATTATAGGGCACTTCTGTCAACACAACAGCTCATGCTAGATATCTAATAGTCATTTTTGGCACCTCCCATCCCCCTCACTTCCCACATCCAATCTGTTATCAGGCCCAATTGATTCTACCTATCTTCATCCACTTTTCTTCATGTTTATTATTATCGCCTACTGATAGATCCATGCATATATTTCTTCTTGCTCATTATCACCTTCTTAATAACTGCTTACCTTTTAGATTTTGTTTTCAAGTGCCATTTCTTCCAGGAAATCTTTTCTGATAGTCATCCAGGCAGAATGCCTTTCATTTGCTGTTTTAGAATGACAGACTGATCTCTGTTGTACCACATATCACTGCAACATTGTATCCTGTTTACTTGTCTGTTTTCCTTACTGTATTCCTAGTACTTAGCACAATGCCTGCCCCTAGCCAGTGGTTGATGCACATTGTTGAATGGATAAAGGAACTATGGTAGCAAAGTGGGTTGAATGGGTAAGCGGGATCAGTTTTGGCCTCAGAGCAATTTTAATTTTATCTTTTATTTTTGATTGACACACATTAATTGTACATATTAATGGGGTTCAGTGTGACATTTCCACACATGCATAAGCATGCCTGGATCAAATCTAACCACCCCCTTTCTACCCTTCTCCCCATACCCATCCCATTCTCTAATAATCACTTATTCTATTCTCAGGACAACTGTTTTTTAGCTCCCACATATGAGACAGAACATGTAGTACTTGTCTTTCTGTGTCTGGCTTATTTCACTTAACATAATGTCCTTCTGTTTCAACCATTCTGCAAATGACATGATTTCATTCTTCTTTATGAATCATATCCCATCATGTGTATATGTCATATCTTCTTTCTTCATTCATCTGCTGATGGGCACCTAGGCTGATTCTGTATCTTAGCTATTGTGGCTAGTGCTGCAGTGAACACGGGTGTGCAATATCTCTTTAGTATACTGACTCTTTAGTATACTGACTTTAGTATACTGACTTTAGTATACTGGCTTTCCTTTGTATATACACAGACGTGGGATAGTTGGATCATATGTTAGATCTATTTTTAGTTTTTTGAGGAACCTCCATACTGTTTTCCGTAGAGGCTGCACTAGTATACATTCCCATCAACACTCTGTAAGAGTTCCCATATTAATTTTAGAGCAAGGAGGGATATAGAAACACATGGCTTTAGAACTAGTGGTATTATGACTGACAAATTGAACAGGAGACTGTTGCTGTGATTGTAAAGTCACAGTATTGACTCTCGTTATTGGGAATAGAAAGGTCTGAATATGAGGACCTTGAAGAAGTCAAAGAACCCACTTTTGGTCACTTTGGGGTTAAATAACAAATAGAGCTGACAGTGGTCTAGCTCATCTGTCTCAAAGAGACCATTCTGAGAGAAGGGATGGTGGTTACAGGCTGGAAAGATATTTTAAGAAAGAAAGGCAGAGGCTCATGAAAGCTAGCCCTTTTCTTTCCCACCACCTGTTCTCCAACAATGATGTCACTTGTTGAACTCTTTCTGACCTGGTTACAAGGACTCTTTTCCTGGAGTGGGCAGGGGCAGGGGTGGGGAAGTAGGATCTGACTGTCCCTCTGGGGAAACCCATTTAATGGTGTACCTATTCTCCAAAGGGCTGCTCTTCCGTTTTCTTAGTTGGCATTTTAACATGGACTAGTTGCAGTAAGTAATATATGAAACACAAAATACAATCTGTCATCCAAAAGTTGGAAAACAGAGCCAGGAGGTTAATTCCTGGTGTTTGTAAATACTGACGAAACACTCCACAAACACCATATGTACTTGTATGTAGGTCGTTCAGTGGATCATAATTATAAGCTACCTTGATTATAATACAACTAGCAACAACATTCTTGAATAAGAAGAGAAAAAAGATGTCAACATAGAGTCTCAATGATGAGCAAATACTTTAAGTTGGTTTACTGTATTAAGGTATTATATAAGTGCAAAGCAGTGTAATGAACAGTCTTTATACCCAGGGAGCTTATATTTTGGATAAGAAAAAGTTGTAGACCTTATACAAGGGTAACTAATCCAACGTATAGGTGTATAATTACTTAAGGATCTGGATTTAGGTAACAAGTCAACTCAAGAAGAAGTAAGCAATTTATTATAATAAGTAAGAATTTATTATAAGGAGATAGCAACATACCATAAGAGTAGAAATGCACCAGCAGGACCTCAACAAAGGAGCTGGAAAAACCGCAAAGCCACCATGTCCTGTCTCTGCTTCTCTCCTTTCCTCCTCCTACTGGGTTTGCTTGTGGCTGACTGACTACGTGATTCCTATTTTTTTTTTTTGTGGTACTGGGGATTGAACCCAGGGACTTTCTACCTCCGAACTACTACACCCCCAGCCCTGTTTTTTATTCTTTATTTATTTTTATTTTTTTTATTTTTTATTTTTTGCGGTACTGGGGATTGAACCCAGGGGCGTTCTACCTCCACGCTATACCCCCGGCCCTATTTTTTATACTTTATTTTGAAACCGGGTCTCACGAAGTTGCGGAGGGCCTCACTAAGTAGAGAGAAAGAGAGAGAGAGAGAGAGAGAGAGAGAGAGCGAGCTGAGGCTGGCCGTGAACCCGGATGCTCCGGTCTCTGCCTCCAAAAGTACTGGGATTACAAGCGTGCGTCACCACGCCTGGTCTTATTCTTTATTTTGAAACAGGGTCTCACTAAGTTGTGGAGGGCCTCAATAAGTAGCTGAGGCTAGCTGCGAACCTGGATCCTCCGGTCTCAGCCTCCCAAGTACTGGGATTACAAGCATGCGCCACCATGCCCGGCTTATGTGATTCCTATTCTAAATTTTCAGTTAAAGAAATCTCATTGTGCTTCTTGGCTTCAGCATTCAGACGAGATCGGGCGCATTCAGGGTGGTATGGCCGTAGACTGGCTTCAGCATTCATCCAAAGTCCAACCAATCATGATTTGCATTATTGTATAATGCAATAGAGCTTTCAGGGCTTAGAGAGGCCAGAGGTGCCCATTATAGTATAAATAGTTTGGGCTCAGAGTTATCCATTGTCGTGTTAATATTTTGTTCAGGGGGATCTATCCTTATTTTACCACCTTTAGGCCTTGCCGAGCCACTCAGATTTCAATGTCTACCAGTTTCTTGGATTGTAAAAATAATGAGGACTTGCCATAACCCATGTCTTGGTCAGAATTTCTATTTGGCACTATAAAGGTTTGTCTATTGAATGGATGTTTGCACATATATTAATCACAGCTATTCTTGGTTGAAATGTCACTCTGCCATCTGTCTTATAGCTAATAGTCATACTTTCCTTTCCTATACTTCAATATTTTCTTTTGGAGAAAAAGTCTTTGTGGGATAGTGTAGGATTATATCTTTGTTAAATGAATTTTAACCAAATATAAGAGAGGCCAAAATCAGCATTGAGGACAGGTCCATCAACGCATAGGAAAACTCTTAAATTATATGGCTTATGTATAATTCTTTGCCAGTTTTTTTAAGATATTTGCATTTTACCTTGTATTTAGTCTATTTCAATGTGATGGGCTTGGCAGGAAACATCTGAAAATTGTGGTTCTTCCAAACCATCTTTTATGCAAGTTCCCTGAGGCAAAGTGTACACCATGCAGTCTGGTGCAGAGGATGTGGAATTACACACTACACTTTAAATGGCTTGAACTGTACTCTGTAGGATGACCTTGGATGGCTTAAAAACTGTCTTTGACGTGACTTTAAGGAAGTAGTGTGCACAGTGAGGTGGTATTTGTTCAGATTTGATTTTGAGAAGGGGTCATTTACTGATATTCAGTGAATACCTTCACCTCTCTGCTTGTTTGTTACTTAGAGACAGCCACACTTCTTATTGGAGGGCTTGGTTTCATGTCAGGCACTTAGACCATGTGATTATTCAGTATTAGATTAAAAATGGAAAGACACAAACTGGGCATGGTGGGACACACTTGTAATCCCAGTACTTGGGAGGCTGAGACAGGAGGATCACAGGTTCAAGGCCAGTCTCAGCAACTTAGGCCTTGTTTCAAAATAAGAACAGGGCTGGGGGTATAGCTCAGAGGTTGAATGACCCTGGGTTCAATCTCCCCCCACCCTGGCCAAAAAAAAAAAAAAAGGAAAGACACTGGATAAATTAAAAATAGAAAACAATCACAATCTAATATATCATTGAAAAAAATCTGAAAGAACTTTTAAAAAACTTCCACTAGGAAGGGATAGCTTTTATGTCTTTGTATTCAGACATAAAGCCAAGATACTCATGAGTGGAAAGCTGTTAATTTAGGGTTTGAATGTAATTGGGGAATGTAATATAAAGAACATTTTTGATCCTTAAAGTCCAGGTGTACAACTCATTTGTTTCTGGATAGAATGCGCATTCATTCGTCCACTTTCTGGCCCGGCCATGAATGTTCCAGATGCTTGCTGATCTCAGGGGAAAATGACAGCAGTGGAGTTACCCCAAGTTTTCCAGTGTGAGGGAGCATTGCTCCTCGACGGTAGCTGGTGAGCTAGACTCATGGGCCTGTGCTGTAAGTGTAAGACCTCACTTTATTACTGTCTTGGAGGCCGCAGTCAGTCCTTTCTGTGGCTGATATGGATATAAATGGTTTGGTGTGTGACTTGCCCACATCAGTGGGGGCGACTCGTAGGAGCTGGTAGCATAATAGATGCTCTCACTCATTGTGGAAAGCAGTGCCTGGAACCTGTGCTACACAGTTCAGTGTCTTTCTGGTGTCACTGGGCTACTTGCTGATGGCATCCTTCATTCAGTCATACAAAACATTTTTATTAAGAATTTTGCAGTGTCTCATACATATATGTCAAGCGAGCCGAATGTGAACTGATTTGGGACTCTGATATGGTAGATTAAATCACAACAAAAGCTGTCTGAAACAGGAGTAAAGAGTGAGAAAGGAGTCCATGAAAAGGTTTATGAATCTCAACAATTCATTGTTCTGTAGTCTAGACTTTAGAGTTTACATCTGACTCTGCCTCTAACTTATCTTGGTTAATTCACACAAGGGCTTTGCCTCAGTTGATTACTCTGTAAAAGCAGCTAACTTGGTTTTATTCTTAGAGATTTGTGGTATAGTTAGGCTTGAATTCAGCCCATGTATTCTATATATACTTTGTGCAAGACATTTTGTTAAGTTCTCTGAGTACACAAAATATATTTAATATAGAGTATGTTCTTCTATCTCAGAGAGTTTTTGGTCTCATAGTGAAATTGAAATGCATAAAACATAGCATAATATCTAGCAGAATGTAATCAATGTATACATAACTAAATTAAGTTTAGCTTTGTGAATTTAAGGTTTCAATAAAGTTTTCAATAAAGCTTCTCAAAACACCATGTTTTTGGGTGGCTTTAAAATTTTCTTGGCTATTTCAGCTATATGCCATAGGGAGAGCCCGTGTGTGCACATGAGTGTGTGTTTCCACTCCTGGGCAGGTGCAAACACACTGCCATGTCCGTTGCCTTGTGGGAGCTCATTGCCATGTCTGTTGCCTCGTGGGAGTTCATTGCATGTCCGTTGCCTCGTGGGAGTTCATTGCCTGGTGGGAGTTCATTGCTATATCCGTTGCCTGTGTGGCACAGGGGAAACCAGAAGATCTAGGCATCCTTCTCTTTATCTGTCTGTGTGATCTTGGGCTTATCACCAAATGTCTCTGGGCATTGTAAATGGAGGATACAGATACCTCTTCTGGGTAGCAGATTGTTCTCTAACTCAAAGGATTGATCAGGGTAAAATATTTTGGAAATGCTAAAGCTATATTGCAAAATAGCCTCTGCAATTCCTACATGAACATTTAAATATTATGAAGACTAGTTGCTCTATGATGACAAAATGTTATAGTTTGCTTTGTACAGATTAAAAAATCATAAGTGTTTTTAATTGCCCTTAATTTTCTGTGGCATGTTCTGGCTCATCCTTAATAGCTCCACATGGATGAAAATTAATTTGCCTACTTCCCAAGGTCATATTGTGGCTCTTCGATATACTTGCAGAAACTCTTTGATGAAGCTTAAGATGCACAAAATTTTTCCTTATGTGCATATTAATAACTAATTACAAGTATGACCTGAATTTTATAATCTTTATACCCTGCCTTATTCCCAAAGGGATAACATATGTAGCTTTCATGTAATGACAAAAACACTAGACTCAGTTGAAATAAAATTAGTTTTTATGAACGAAAAGATTTATACATTTTAGGTCAAGGAACACTATCCTTAGCTACTCTTATTTAATGCATTAGGTTTGGCTTAGCACAGAGTTCTCCCGTGAAATGCAGACATACTCTCTTTTGTGCCTCGGTCCCTTCATGTGTCATTCTGACTTTCCTGATTGCCTGGGGGATGAGAAGACTGAACAGGGTGTCAGTAGATGCTTTTGTGGGGCTTTATTTTAAAGTTGTTATATTTGCATTGTGCTTTTTAGACTCTCTAGAGAAAAAAAAAGTAGTTCTCTCCTTGAAGAAGCCACAGAGACTTAGCGAGAGGCTGTGTTAGAAAATGGTGAAGTCAAAGGTAAACTGGAAGAGGTAATGGGCAGGTGGATTTGGAACTCACTGGGGAAGAAATCTCCTTCTGGGCCTCAGCCTTGAGACTGGGAGATACAATGCAGAGGCCAAGAGTCCTATGAAGTCTGTCATTTTCTGGGATAAATTAAAAGCCTCTTTCCTTAGTGTAGGAGCCATTGGTTTAGAAAAGGGGTAGTTAAATGGTAGCAGTAGGCTATTAAGAAAGCAATTCATGCCTTTACTCTGAGAGGCAAACTGGAATAGGTGAGACGAGATGGTTAACTATGCAGTTAGGAATTGTCCAGGAGCAACTCTATAGGGTAAACCAATAGTCTGCTTTTAAGGGAGAAGTTGTCAAGCTTTTTCAGTAGCAGACTTCATTCATTCACACAATTTCTTATTTATTTATTTATTTATTTATTTATTTATTTATTTATTTATTTATTTGTGGTACTGGAGATTGAACCCAGGGACATTCTACTCTGAGCTACACCCCCAGCCCTGTTTTTTATTCTTTATTTTGAAACAGGGTTTCACTAAGTTGCGGAGGGCCTCAGTAAGTAGCTGAGGCTGGCTGAGAACCCGGATCCTCTGGTCTCAGCCTCCCAAGTACTGGGATTACAAGCGTGCGCCACCACGCCCAGCTCCATTCACACGATTTCTTATGTGGCTTCGCTGTTCCATTAACACCCACTTCACTTAGGAAGCAAGTGAAAGTAGAGCTGCCGCAGTTTAAAGCAAGGGTGGGGCCAAGCCTCATCTGACTGTCATCACTTCTGTGGCCCCTCAGGCAGTCTCTTGGAGCATGAGAGATCCACAGATCACGGTTTTAAAACCACCGCTTCAAGTTATAAAGGAAAATAAATGCTTAGACTACTAGAGTTAAATCTACCTATATCTTGGTGGGGATTCTGCTTTTGAGTAGAAATTGTCAATCAAAGTATCTGATTATTAGATAGGAAATAATGTAGAATTAAGTTCATCTGATGTTATCTACAGCTATGGAAGTCATGTTGATTCTTTTTTAACAGGTAAACAAGAATCATTGGTGGCAGCCAGACAAATTTTTAAAAATAGTATCTTGGAACACTTTGTATTTTATAGCTTAGCCTTGCAGCATTTAATACATCTTTTTTTTTTAAATCCACACAGCTGTTAGCACAATGCCTTGTATATTGTGCATATGCCATAAATAATTTCCTTAAAAATTTTCTTATAGTCAGAACACAATGTGAGATCTTCTACTAATACATTTTTTTTGTGTGTGTACAATACAGTACTTCTGACTACAGATTTTTTTAAGAATGTTTTTTAACATATCCCTAGAGCTTATTCATCTCATCTGATGGAAACTTTAGGCCTATTGATTAGTAATTCACCGTTTTCCCTTTTTCAGAATCTCTGGCAATGACCTGTCTACTTTTTGACTCTGAGAATTTGACTTCTTTCACCCTATATATGTCTGTAAATTTAAAGGGAGTTTCTTGTAGACAGCATATAGTTGGGTGTTACTTTTAAGCCTTTTGATTGGGACATTTAATCCATTTACATTTAAAGTAGTTATAGATAGGAAAGGATTTGCTATTGCCTTTTTGCTAGTTGTTCTTTGGTATGTAGATGTTTTCTGAATCAAATTTTCAAAATGAGTCTCTGAAGAGACTGATTAACATTTTAACTCTATGGCATGGTAAATAAAAGGAGATAACATTTATGACTTGCCTCTACTATATGTGTTTACTCCTATTTCCCCCTCTGGAAATTTCAAATAGGTTGATTAACTTAGTTGCTCATTTAAACTGATTGTGTTGGAGTACAAAGGCCAGAGGAAGAGGTAGCATCCTGAGAAAAGCCATATAATAGCATCCTGAGAGAAGGAATATAATATTTGAGGTAAGAGGTCTTCTTCCTTTTTACTGTTGGGTGTTGCTAGGAAAAATCAATGCCATATCCACCTCAGAAAAAGAGAGAGTATTATGCCCAGTTCAATAACAGAGATATTTATGCTATCTTGTCCAAATTATGGAGGGGATGAGTTAGATGACCTAATAAGATGGCACAAGTCTGTGACTGTGTATGATTGGAACTAACAGTCTTGCAATAGTTTTCAAAGTATATAACCTCAATAGATATTATTTGAAAGTAACATTTAATGCAATAATCTTGAAATAAAGTCTCTATAAATAAAAGTTCTACTATGTTAATATTTCTTCCTTTCAAATATTTTGAATCAAAATCCTAATCTCTATTAAATTATTAAAAATAATTTAATGAAAATTGATTCTTAATTTTAGGACACTAAATACTTGAACCCAATTATTTTGGTCATAGTTTTGGACATATTTCAAGGATGTATATAGTAGATTATTTGTTAATTATCTTTCTTAGTTGAAGAAAAATCCTATTAAGAAATAGCAATTATATTCACTGCACTATATTTTGCCTCCTGTGGCATTCATTCTCTTTCTTCCCACCATCAAACAAAAGCCCTGGATAGACTTGGATAACACATAAGAGGATGCTCTGTGCCGTGCCGACTTATTGAGGCCTGAGTTACATGACCATCCTGATTCCATAGCTAGGGCAGGGTTTGTAATTGTGCTGTTATGCTTAAACCTATCAGAGTTAAGTTTAAACCTTACTCCTTCCTGCTTCCCCATTTTTAGGAACGGGGTAACCAACTCTCTTTCTATATGACTGAGAACTAGGGATTCTGTTAACAGTGAGAAAATGGGATTAAATGCTGTAAATTTAATCCACATTGTCTTTTTGAATGGGTATTTCTATTAATTATTAATTAAAATATTGTTCTTGCCAGGCATGGTGGTGCACACTTGCAGTCCCAGTACTTGGGAGGCTGATACAGAAGGATTGCACGTTCCCAGCCAGCCTCAGTTACTTAGTGAGGCTCTCCACAACTTAGTGAGACCCTGTTTCAAAATAAAGAATAAAAATAGGGCTGGGGGTGTAGCCTGGGGGTAGAATGCCCCCTGGGTTCAATCCCCAGTGCTGCAAAAAATGTTATTTTTACCATTAAGTATAATTCCTACTTAGTCATTTAAGAGAAATAAGGGCTTAATATTATAAGAAAACACAATACATTCTGTTAGAGTTTACTTGAATTACCTGGTTTATTACAAATATGAACATATTGTAATATACATAAAATATAAACATATACAAATGTAAATATCTAGTTCATTTGAAGTATGGTTGAAATATCTGTTAAGATAGTAGATGAAACTTTTATGCAATAAAAACAATTATAAATTTAAAATAAAATTCAAGGAACATGCTGAGAATACTATATTTCTGGTTGATATTTGTGTCTTTCTATTTTTTCTCTCAATTAGTTGAAATTTTTGTACTGATTATTTAATAGATTTGGAACACTCTGTTCTAATCTTCCTGAATTTTCTGCCTGCTGAACATCCATAATTTATTGTTTTCAAGGTTTAAAGATATTTTCCTAAAGTTTAGCCTCTTGGTTTTATGCATTTTCCAGAAAAGGCAGATGAAGATGTTATTTGCTATATATAAGGACCTTAATCTCCAGTGGATACTTTTTTTCTTGATACCTGTACTGCTGATTGCATATCTCAACCTGTGTTTTTCATGTTGAACTCAATATGTCCAAAGCTTAACTTAATCTCTCCCTTTTTCCAAATGTCTTATTTCTAACCCTTTCCTGATGTGACCAAAGGCACCGTTATCCTTCCTCTCTCCTAGTCAGAACCCCAGGAGTTGTCCTGCACTGCGTCTCTCCCTCAGACCTCACAGCCCTTGTAGTTTGCCCTCAGTTCCTGTGTTCTACCTCCTTGGCCTCTCTCCAGTCTCTCTGCTTCTGTCCTGATCTCTGTTCAATACATCTTCCATATGTTTACAGGAATATTTTTTTAAACTGCAAAATTTAATGGTGGCACATGTTTGTAATCCCAGTACATGGAAGGTTGAGACAGGAGGATCACAGGTTCGAGGACAGCTTCAGCAAGTAATGAGACTCTTGTCAACCTAGTGAGACCCTGTTTCAAAATAAAAATAAAAGTAGTTAGAGGTGTAGCTCAGAGGTAGAATGCTCTTGAGTTCAAATCCCACTACCACACACACACACATACAAAAAAAAAACCCCAAAATTTATCATACGCCTCTGTTGCTTAAACATGCAGTGGCTCCCCACTGCCCTCAGAATAAAGCTGATCCATTAAAACATGCTCTGCAAGGTCTTCCTTGCCCTGGCTTCTGATAAACTATCCTGGGAACTGCTCACTATGTATATTTCTTACCTTAGATTTAAACCAGGTGGGCTTATATTTTCCTCCTTCTTCCACAGTATTTCATATCTCTATACCTTTGACTATACTTCTCTCTCTGTTTGAAATGTCCTTTCCCAATTTGATACTTATTAAACACCTCATCTTTCAAGAGAATGTATGCTAAAATGTTTGAAAATTTATATTTTATGATACTGATTTTTTTTTTTTTTGGTGGTGGTGCTGGGGATTGAACCCAGGGCCTTGCATATGCTAGGCTACTGCTTTACCACTGAGCCACATTCCCAGCTCTAAAGTTTATATTTTAGAGACAGATGGACCTAGGGTTGAGTCCTGAATCCCCAAATAACTAACTATATAGCTTTAATCAATTCATTTAAGTTTCCTGACCCTCAATTTTCTTATTTTTAACCTGGGGGTTATACTATGATAAATCGTCATTGTGAGAATTAAATGAATGAATGAATTTAAAGTGCTAAATACCATGCTTGAAACATCATGATTACTCAATAAAATTCTATGTCTCAATTCAACTTTATCCATCAAAACATTTTTGAATTTCTCTTCCTCAATTGGAATAAACCATTCTGTCACTTACTAAGTTGTTATGTGTCTCAGGTCCAAACCCACCTTCCTTCTCTAGCCTGCTCCACGGTGTTGGGGCTTGGACTCTACCAACCATAGTTCTGCTTGTTCAGCTAGGATCTGCCAGTGGGGGTTGCCAGGGGGTTTGTGGTGAGCTTGCTCCTTTCTGTGGGCTCCTAATTTTGTCAGGGGCCCCCTTACTTTACTCTACCCTGGCAGCTGCAGCTGAGTCCAGTGGCAGTTGCTCTAACACTGGCAGGATCAGCCTTGTCTATTTTCTTCAGAGACATATCAGGTGAACAGCCCCCACCTACCCTCCCTTAGAAGGGGTCACAGTTACATGAGTCACCACTTCTAAGCATCTAATTGTTTTTTTTGCCTTATTTATTTATTTATTTTTATTTCATTTCAGTTATTGGTGCATTGTAGTTAAGTATCTAGATTTTAATAATCCCAATCTCTTCCCTTTGTTTTCCTAGCTGTAGGCAAGGTAGTGGCTTCCTGCAGTTGATACCAATGTTATACCTTCAAGATCTCTCTTTGCCTTTTCAGCTATTCAATCTATAATGAACAATTATCTTTACACAGTTATTGAGTTATTATATAATGTAAAGTGCTTTTTGAGAAGCTAGTCCTGTCTTGCAGAGCTGTGTTTAAAGAAAGGATTCTTTGGTATGAAAGAATGATGAGGTATTTCCATTTTACTGGTGTAGAATTTGGGTTGAAGTATGAAGAATTTTATTTCTAATACTCAGCGGGTGAGGGAGCAGATCAAGTAATGAATTTTAAATTATTTCAGTTTTTATGCTTGATCAATGTTTGCTATCACTGAATTTTCTCTATTTAAAAACAACCAGTGAAAACAGGAACAGTTGCAGCCCAAAGCCAGTAGAAGGCAGGAGATAACTAAAATCAAAGCAGAAATTAATGAAATAGAAAATAAAAAAGTAATACAAAGACTCAACAAAACAAGAAGCTGGTTCTTCGAGAAGATTAACAAGATTGACAAACCACTAGCTAACCTAACCAAAAGAAGGAGAGAATCAACGCAAATTACCAAAATCAGAAATGAAACAGGGGATATCACCACAGATAGTGGAGAAATCCAGAGGATCATAAGAAGCTACTTTGAAAACTTATATTCCAATAAATTGGGAAAAATGGAAGAGGTCGAAAGATTTCTAGACACATACAACCTACCCAAATTGAACCAAGAGGATACAGAAAAACTGAATCAACCAATAGCAAGCACAGAGATAGAAACAACAATAAAAAGTCTTCCCTCAAAGAAAAGCCCAGGTCCAGATGGTTTTCCAGTCAAATTTTACAAAACCTTCACAGATGAACTAAAACCAATACTTCACAAGCTATTCTGTGAAATTGAAAGAGATGGAATTCTTCCAAACTCTTTTTATGAGGCCAACATCACATTAATACCAAAGACAAATAAAGGTATTTCAAGGAAAGAAAATTACAGACCAATATCATTAATGAACATAGACGCAAAAATCCTAAATAAAATACTAGCCACGCGCATTCAAAACCATATTGAGAAAATCGTACACCATGACCAAGTTGGTTTCATCCCTGGAAAGCAAGGCTGGTTCAACATACACAAAACAATACATGTTATCCACCACATAAACCGAACTAAAAACAAAAATCACATGATCATTTCAATAGATGCGGAAAAAGCATTTGACAAAATTC
>PVJS01040675.1:0-18322 GCA_004027185.1 Glis glis
GCAATCCCACCAACAGTGTAGAAGAGTCCCAATTTCCCCACATCCTCGCCAACATTTGTTGTTGTTTGACTTCTTAATGCTTGCCATTCTAATTGGGGTCAGATGAAATCTTAGAGTAGTTTTGATTTGCATCTCCCTGATTGCTAATGATATCGAACATTTTTTCATGTACCTATTGGCCATTTGTATCTCTTCTTTCATGAAGTGTCTATTCATTTCAGTTGCCCACTTCTTGATCGGATTGTTTTCTTAGTGTAAAGTCTTAGCAAAACTAGTCCCTGGGAAATATATTAGATTTTAAAATATTTCCTTTTACTTCTATAAAAGACTAAAACAATGCATTTTTATGACTTACAGATATTAATGATCTAGGGAACTTTGAGATTTAAACAGTATTGTTTCCTAGAATTTGTGCGGTCCAGAATAAATATTGTCAACATAGTCATTCTACCAAAAGTGACCTACAGATTCAATGCAATTCCATTTTAAATACCAATGTCATTCTTCACAGAGCTAGAAAAATCAGTCCTCAATTTCATATGGAAAAACAAAAGACCCAGAATAGCCAAAGCAATTCTCGGCAATAAGAACCATGCAGGAGGCATCACAATATCTGACTTCAAATTATACTACAGAGCTATAGTAATAAAACCAGAATGGCATTGGCACAAAAACAGACACATAGACCAATGGAACAGAATAGAAGATACAGAAACAAGTCCACACACTTATAGCCAATTGATTTCCAACAAAGGCTCCAAAAACATACATTGGAGAAAAGACAGCCTTTTCAACAAATGGTGTTGGGAAAACTGGTTATCTATTTGTAAAAAAATGGAATTAAATCCCAACCTATCACCCTGATGGATCAAAGACCTGGAAATTATACCAGAGACTTTGAAATTATTAGATGGTGGCATAGGACCAACACTCCAACATATAGGCATATATAGAACAATGTAGAACATCAATCAGAAAGATGCAAATCAAAACTACACTGAGATTCCATCTAACCACAAACAGAATGGCAATCATCAAAAAGTCAGACAACAATAAATGCTGGTGAGTATGTGAGCAAACAGGAACTTTTCTACACCTTTTCAATTAGTGCAGCTGCTATAGAGATCAGTGTGGAGATTCCTCAGAAAACTGAGAATGTATCTACCATATGATATAGCTGCACTACTCCTGGGTATCTTTCCAAAGGGACTGAAATATTATAGTGATACATGCTTATCCATATTTTAGCAGCACAATTAGTAATAGCCAAATTACGGAACAAGCCTAGGTGTCTATCAATGGATGAATAGATTATAAAATTATGGGATATACACACAATGGAATTCTACACAACCTTAAAGAAGAATAAAATGATGTCATTTGCAGGAAAATGAATGAAATGAGAGAACATTATGTTAAGTGAGATTAGCCAGTCACAGAAAGTGAAGGGTCATATGTTTTCTCTCATATGTGGAAGCTAGGGAATAATCGAGATACAAGAGAGACTTTTGGTAATGGAAGAGAAACCTCAGTGGAGCAATGGAGGAGCTCTACAGGAAGGTGGTAGGATGAGAGGAGGGAGAATTATGAAGGAAACACTTCCATTGACATTGTGTACATATGTGAAAATACCAATGCCAATCTCAATATCAAAAATGGGGAAGGGGGAGTGGGGAAGAGCAAGGGGAAAACTCACCAAGTGCTATGTGCATGTATGTCACTATCACTATGCACTACATTATGACGGGAGACTACAATATACCAGTAAAAGTAGATTTTAAAAAAGAAAAACTTCCAAATATTATCTTATTAAAAAAATTAATTTGTGCCTGTGGATTTTCAGCACTAGTTATTATTCAGCCTTAATTAGTTGGGACTAGGGTTGTAAATATATTATTGGCAATATCAAGAAAAATAAATTTAGATCATTTAATCTATAATACTATGGAGCATTATAAAATGAATAGAATAAATATTGTAATAGCTGTGAATTAATGTACCCATTTTAAAATTATAATTCTTCTATAATATAATAATGAACTTGAAAATTATATTTTATTATTTGTTCCATCAATAAAAGGATTTAAGCCTACTCTAGGTTAAGGCTTATATTACCTGGTCAAGAAATGTTTGCTGAATGAACAAAATTGCATAAATGTTTGTATAGTGACTTCTGGGGGATAGGGTTATTCCTAAGAATTCAACAGGAATGCTTAACCAAGAATATTCCTCCATGTAAAGAGGTTTCACCATTCAGGACGCCGACTGACAAGTCCTGCAGGAGTAAGAGAACCCCATGGTCAGGTGCTAAGTGTTTCCACTGAGGTTATGATGGCAAGCCTTCAGAAAGAAGCACCAGACCAAAAACGGAAGAGCACATGCACCACAGATCCTCTTGATGCCTGAGAGTCCAGTGACAGCCCTGCGAACATGCTGGGAAACAGAACCTTAACTACATGTCAAATGTAACCAAAACTGCCTTCTTTGCTGTGTTACAAACCATTCTTCACACAGGAGAAACAAAACCGAGGGCATGCAAATGGGTGTGTACAGGAAAAGAGAATTGGGATGATTAAGTTTATTTACCAAATACCCTATCAGCCAAGGAATTTATCATAAACATCTTTTCTCAGCTTTCATGCTACAAAAGTTATTAACTGTTTGTGTGAACAAAGTTGGCTGAAAGGCAAATAAGACTACTGAAGGAAACTTACAGAACACATATAGAAGGGAAATTAGCACATATAGAAGGGAAATTTTTGTTTACATGAAGAAACACTTAGTCAATCCTTTCAGATGGGCCAGAGTACTTGGACCATAAAGGCCGGAAGCTTTCATTGTCACACCAAAATAAGCCATAGTGGAAATTTATGGAGGCATTTTTTTGATTGTTACAACAACTGGGGCACTTTTAGCATTTGACTGGTTAGAGGATAGGGATGCTAAATTTCCTGCAAAGAACAGCCTTGAGTCCTGCACGATTTTAAAAATTTTATCAAGATACTTATATAGGTGTGAACACCTAGAGTTAACTCAATTTCACAAATAAACTCAGACTACTATTATATAGTTTTGCCATAATTGGAACCTTCCAGAAATTGAGCCATTATACAAAATGATAAAAGTATAGCCTTTATTTTTTCAGACTGATTAAAAGGTGTTTACCATTTAAGAACACATTCAACACCTACATCTGTGCTAGTCATACTTGCAGTGCTACAGCGACACACCTGAATGGGTCTGCCTTTGGTAGCTGCTACTTTGCATACATAGGTTCAGGCATACTACAGAAATCCACTGATATAGACTTTCAGGGATGTAACTTAAAGCAATACAGAGAGAAAGAGAGAGAAACAGAGGCTGACTCTTAGCATATGGGAAGTGTTATCATCAACTTTTTTCTACATTCCAATGTAGACACAGCAATAGGAGAATGTGTTCCTAGAACCCAGTACATTGTTGTTGTTGTTGCTCTGATGATTTCAGGAGAAAGACCTTGACTCTTTCCTGAGACTTTTGCAGCTAAGGCTTCTTTGACACTTCTCTGTTCTGTACCTGGAACGGAGCAGAGACTCACGTTCCTGCCTCTGTTGCCTGTCAACTTCTCTCCTTGAGTAACACCCATGGGCTCTTCTCACTGCTTCTTGCCCATGCACAGAAAACCCTTGAAGCCGAAGATAGCATTAATGGCCAACTATGTAGAAACTTTGTATGTTGCGTCGGTTTGCAACATATTATAAAAAACTATGAAAACCAAGAAAAACTATGCCAGTCAAAATATTAGTCACAGGCACACTGAATGTAGTCAACTCTCAAGATTTTAAGAAACATCTTTCTGGTATTTTGTCATTTGTGCCATACAATGTGACTACACATTAGCTGCTGAGCACAGGGTCTAGAAAAAAAGTAAAAGTTTTAACTTGTCAATTATTGTTATTGCCCATTATTATCAACTACTTTTTGTTACTCTTCTAAATATTCAAGATAAAAGCACTTTGCAACTTGATGTCAGGAAATGATCATTTTTTAGTTCTTGCAAGTCTCATATGGGAATGAAAGCTAAGAAAGAATGCATAAAATGACCATGGTAATGTTTGTAGATTCCATTCATAAACAGTTGCAATAATGAAGTAGATAGCATAATGAAAAACATTTTAGGTAATACTAGTTTCTTTCATTTTTAATATAAACTCTTTGTTTCCTCTGTAAAAAAAAAAAGTCAGAATTTCCAAAGTACTTATACTTGTTTCTAAATTATCTAAAGTATGTGGACCAAATGCAAATTAAAGTATGAGAACAATCTAAAAGAAATGTAGAGGATGATGTGATGTTTTTTCATCCTTGTATAAAGCTTGAGTTCCAGATTTTATTTTTTTCTTAATTTACATCCATTTAGAGACTTGGCCAATATATATTTTTTTCTTTTTGCAACAGTCAGGCTTCTTGGTGACAAATCACCCTGAATTGTGAAGCACATACTGCATCAGCAATGGGGTAAATTCTCTTTTTCACTAATACAACTCAAGTGGTATGATTCACTATGAGTACTTGATAACCAAATCAATGTGTACAACACAGACTTTTCTCTATCAGTATATCTTCAGTGCAATCTTCAGATGGCCCTTAAAATATAATCATCTATACCTGACTTATTGTGAGATTTCTGAGAAGTAACTGAAGTGATCTCAAGATATCCCGAATCAGAATTCCTTCTGGATAACAGTGTAAATTACATCAGGAATAGTCCCTGACTGGATGTGACCCACTGCCAGGTAAAGGGGCTCTGGGAGACCCAGGATACTGGGGGGTCTACGTTTTCAAAGAGGCTAATATTGCTTACTAGTATATGCAGGTCATTGATGTCTTGAGCACAGACTATTGCTACAATGCAGAACTATGAAATTTTTGAAAGTAGTTGTGTGAAAGCACAATGAAAAAATAAGCAAAAATTTCCAAGTCCTGCTGACAATATGACAAATGGATTCAAGGATTTTTCAAGGTCTCTGCAGACCACCCCCAAATCCATAATTGTGTTTTTGAATTCTTAGGATGAGAAGTTACATATATTGCAAAACAGCATTGTTAATATGCTTTTAAAAGAGTTCTGTTTAATTATAGGTAAGTTACACATGAAAATCTTCTTTCTTATTCATTTTAGGTACATCCCCAACTTAGAAAAATAATTTTTTAAAAAAGTGTACTAATTAATCCAAGCATGTAAACTACAACACTTAAGGGAAAGTCATGTTTCCCTATAAGCAAAGGCAGAAGTATAATTAAAATTATTTCATCTTTTTATTTATAACATATATATAATGACACTGGGGATTGGATCCAGAGATGTTCTCCCTCTGAGCTATACCTCTAGCCCTTTTTATTTATTCATTTTTTTTATTTTGAATCAGGATCTCACAATATTATTGTGTATTGGCCTCCATCATTATAATATTTTAATTACTTTTGACCAATAATATTTGAATGTTGTAATGTTATTTGTAGACAGATTAAGTTTTAATTTTAATTTATTTCTTGTCAAGTCCAATTCCCATTAGTAAGATTTAAGAGCAGCTGTATTAGCCAGGCATGGTCATGCACACCTACAATATCGGTACTTGGAAGACTGAGACAGGAGGATCACAAGTTTGAGGCCAACCTCAGCAACACAGTGAAGCCCTCAGCAACTTAGCAAGGCCCTGTTTCAAAATAAAAATAACATAGGACATGGGGGTGTAAAACAGAGGTAGAGCCCTCCACCTGGGTTCAATCCCCAGTACCATACACACACAAAAAAGACAGATGTATCAAGCAGATTTAAAAAGGAGGATGTCCTTCAGAATACAAATTATGTACATTTGTGTCTCAGTCAGCATTCTCACTGCTATAACCCAAAGAACTGACCTTACAACTTAAAGGGAGGAAGATTTATCTACTCACAGATTGTGGAGATCTTGGGGTTTAGTCCAGGTGAGGTCAGGGTCTGAAGCTCAGGACATGGCAGCGGGAAGCAGAGGAAAAGGGGGCAGAGGACAAGGACTTTGTTCCTCACATCATGGAGGCCAGAAGCCAGAGAGCAAACAGGCAAGGGATCAGGGACCACATGTAATCCCCAAGGCCATATCCCCTGGGACCCACCTTCTCCAGCCACGCCCTACCAGCCCAGGCCACCACCCAGAGGAGATTACAACCAAGTCCTGCTTCTGTCTCTGCTACCTCGTTTCCCGAGGGCTGGGGAGCACTCTAAATCCAAACCACTATGGTTTGCCATGGGTTAAAAATGATAGGAACTCAGACTTTGGACTTCACTTCATTCATTCATTATACTTTTATAAAATCACTATGCTGTGTAAATGATATTTGCAAAATTTTCTATAGCTTTTGATAATTTTAAAAGTATATAATATAAAGATATTGACTGGTCTTTATGTCCAACAGAGATACTAATGGTTCTTTTAATCATGATAACTTAGAATGTCAGTATACTTTATAACTTAAAAATTGCTCTTAAATTGTTAATCTCGGTTTTAAAAGTTTATTTTTAAAATTAGAATTTTAGCCAAGGCATGGTGGCACATGCTTGTAATCCCAGTACTTGGGAGGCTGAGACAGGAGGATCACAGATTCACAGCCAGCCTCATCAAATTAGCGAGGTCCTCCACAACTTAGTGAGACCCTGTTTCAAAATAAAATAAGGCTAGGGGTGTAGCTCAGAGGTAGAATGCCCCTGGGTTCAATTCCCAGCACCACACACACACACACACACACACACACAAACACACACACACAAGAAATAAAGAAAAGAAAATTTTTCCTATAATTAATATTATTATGTTAAGAAAACTGCCAATTTTCTCCAAGTCCAATTCAGGAATTTTCTTTTTCCCAAATGCATTAATTATTTAGATCAAGTCAACTTTAAGTTAACTAGAGAACCCTGCTGGATGAATTATGGGTTCTGTCTTTCTACATGTTAAACTTCTGCCCTTTTTGATGATGTCTTCCGCCATTAAAAACATGTCTTATGTGGATGCTCTTAAGTATCAAGGCGGGAGAAGATTTGTGTAAGCATTTTATCAGATTAATGATGTTTATAAAAATGATAGAGAAAATAAAAATAAGCCTGGTCACCACTCGCTTGAGAGTCTCTTTCCAGTTAAGCATAATGTGTGTAGATTAAAAAGAAAGTCATAATATATTAGCTTTAAAAATATAACCAGCAAGAATTGTTGGTGTGTTAGTAGCTTATGCTTATTCTATGACATTGAACAGTAAAAACATTTGTCAGTATTTGTTGATTATGCTAAAGGAAGTGTTTTTGAAAAATCACCGACATTTCCACATCTCTGAGCTGGCCCTATTTTGGGAGGGGGAGGGGAAAACAAGAAAGGAAGCATTTCTAGAAAAGCCACTTTGGTAATATCTGAGACAACACCATTCTTATTTCACTGGGATTTTATTTCATTCTTGTAGGCTTAACATCTCACTGCATGAACAAAGAAAATATCATGTGAAAAGGGCTTCAGGCTAGCTACTTCCAAAAGGATTCAACCTTCCAAGTGCTATCAATATCATCCATACACCCACACAGTTAGCACTTTTGAATACATTTACTGAAAACCATTAATAAAGCAACAATCTTAGTCTGGTTCTTAACCATGTGTCACAGTGAAATAAGTTCATGTAAATCTGTGAACTGCACGACAATGATCAAATTAACAGTCATTTCGAGAAAAAATGCCCCTCAGGCTGAAAAATAATTAGTAGTCTCTCACTATCTTTTCCTCCTAATAAAAATCACGATATTATTGTTGACTGTGCTAATAAAACACCTCCCGTGACCCTGATGTAGCTTGATGTAAAATGTAAGGACTGTTCTATTGTGCAGTCTCACACATCTTTTATTGAACATTTCCATTTGGCTCTTCATCTGGGAACACCAGGGCCCATAGAAACTGAAGAACTTTTGTCACAGTGTAATGCAACTCTCACTTGTTTATTACTGCAGTTAATAAAGCACCCACTTTGAAATTCATTATCTTTGAAATTTCACTTTTAACTGCATAAGCTGAATATTCAGAGCTTTGGCTCTGAGCAGAAACAAGAGCAAGAGACAGAAAAAGCAAAGAGAAAATCCATGTCGTGCTGAAAGCAGCCCACATTTAGCAAATATGTTGCCATAAACATCGAGTCCAGGATTTTGATTTTTAGAAAACCTTAATTGAGGAAGTCACAAGGTCACAGGTTGTTCAACATATTTTCCTTTTGGTTATTTATACTCACTTCACAACTACTTATTGAATGCTTTTGTACAAAACAGTATTGTAGCTCTGTGAGGGACGAAAGAAGTGAAAGCCTAATACTTGTCCTCAAGGAGTTTATCAAAGATAGGATAGATTGGTTTTCTGTGCTTAAGTGGATGATGAGTTGGTTACTAATGTTTGCAATACGTAAGCTGAGGATAAAGTGCTGATTATCTCTTTAAAAAAATATACAGAAGCCTGATAAAGTCAGTAAACGACTGAAGTGTATAATTCAGAACATTGAACAGTACCTACACGCTGACAGCACAATTCACGAGAACCCTGGTTTCAGGAATCAACATGATTCAACAAAGGCTTCTGAGCGTGGCAAGGTAAACAAAGTATTCTCTTTGCACTTGTGTAGCCTGGTGTCCAGTGAGGGGAAATTCATGACTATAACTAAGTATAATACATGTGAGAATATGGTAGTTATCCTAGTGACCATTTTACTGTACAGCAAAATATTTTGATTGTACTTTTGTAAGTTCTTAGAATTAGACATTTGAAGTAATGAGTGATATATATATATATATATATATATATATATATGTTAACAGCAAATAATAAGCAATGGATAGCAAAAAGAAATGTTGTTTACAGGAACTATTACAAGAGTATATATAAAAATATAAATTTTGCCAAAAGCAAAGGAAGTTTTGTTTTAGCTTTGCTTTATTGTTAATGAAATGGACATTTCAGCATTCCTCAAACCCCCTGTTTACCAAAGAGTACTTCATGGGCCAGGCATGGTAGAACACACACCTGTAATCCCAGTACTTGGAAGGCTGAGACAGGAAAATCATAGGTTCATGGCCAGCCTCAGCAACTTAGTGAGGCCCTCCACAACTTATTGAGGTCCCGTTTCAAAATAAAAAACAAAATAGGGTTGGAGGTATAGCTCAGAGGCAGAATGCCTCTGGGTTCAATCCCTATTACCAAAAAGGGGGACTTCATGGAATGCTATGCTAAAAAATGTTTTGAAGGTCTAACCAGTTTGAAATACTAGATTAAGCCAAGTTAAACTCTAGGACTTTAATATGTTCATGTGCATTGTGAATCTCTCCGAGAAAAAAATTCCTCCCATAGATCCTCCAGGGGACTGTCGTTCCGATTCACAAACACTACTTGCAATACAATATTAAGTACCAAAACATTGTTTCAGAAAGTCTTTCAATAGGCAGAGGAAAATAAGTGCATTTTATATTTATGATCTGTTTTAGTCCATTTTCTGTTTCTGAAGAGCACTACCTGAGGCAGTCTAACTTTACAAAGAAAGATTTATTTAGCTCCAAGTTATGAAGGTTCAAAGTCCAAGATTGGACAGCCTCCTTGGCTCCAGCTTTGGGGAGGATGTTAAAGGTAGGTGGTGTCAAGATGGACTGAATACATGAGGGAGGATGATATTGCATCTTAAAACAGGAAACCAAAGAACGACTGGAGCTCCAAGTTCCCTTCAGTGGGCATCCCTCCCTCCCTGCCTGACCTAGGGACCTCCCACTAGGCCCCGCCTCTTAAAAGTTCTCACCTCCCAACATTGCCATACTGAGGCCCAAACTCCCACTCTAAGAACCTTCACTGGACAAACCATAGCACCCTCTGTTGGAATAATGCAACTTTTTTCATTTTGTGGGCCGTGCTCCCCTTTCCATCATAATGATGTTAACATTTTGGAAAGAGAAAGGAATTCCTGAATGTCAGGTAGTGCTCCAGAGATCTGTCTGGTTATTCCTGGAACAATTATATCTGCTGCTCACTGCTTCTTTCAGCATGAGATGAGCTCCACTGAGCCTTTTCTTTTCTCTTCTTTTTTCTTTCTTTTTATTTTCTACAAAGCCAAAATCGCCTTCCTCCCTCTGACTCTAAGTAGCCAAGTGCTTTAGAGAAAGTGCTTTGGACAAAGGTGCACCCTTGCTTTAGATTTTACAAGCTGCTGGGATTGTAAATATTAAACCCACTTCACCCTATGCCACATCCACTTACAAGGCATACAGGCTGTTTTAATAAACGATGTCCACTCTGAGTTTTGCAACCGAAGTTTCAATAGGTAAACTACTTGTAAAAGTGATTTGGAAAATTATAACTCTCAAAGAAGGCCAAAAGAGGGGAACAAAATACACATTTTCTAAAGAAGTCAAGTCCATCAACTAAATTGTTTTCATCTACCTCTCTCCTAAAAGGTGTGATTGGCATGACCAATGTTGTCATACAGCACATAAGACAATACTGACAGTGGTCTTTCTTTAACAATCAAGATGAATGCCACAAGTATTAGGATAATTTAACAGAAGAATTGTTAGGAAAATGGGTGTCGTCGTCGTATTAGGTGGTCAGTGTTTTCATCCTACTTCATATGTTTTATAGTTACAAAAACTGACAAAACAAATCTATTCAGGGAACTCTTGTACTTACAAATCTGTAATGGAGACTTAAAGATAAATGATCTCTGCTTAAAACCTAGTATCTCACTTCCAATCTTAAAGTGATTTAGAATATATTTATTAAAAATGCCATTTTTGTTGGCCATTTGTATTTTTCCTTTGGAGAAGTGTCTGTTCAGATCATTTGCCCATTTTTAACTGGATTGCTTTCTTTGTGATGTTTTCTGAGTTCCTTATGTAACCTATATATTAATCCTTTGTCAGATGAATAGGTGGCAGACATTCTCTCCCATACTGTAGGTTCTCTCTTCACTCTGTTGACTGTTTCCTTTGCTATGGAGAAGCTTTTTAGTTTGACATAAGTTTATTTTTAGCCATTAGGGAAATGTAAATGAAAATTATAGTAAGATAATATCTTGCCTCGGTTAGAATAGCTATTATCAAGAAAAAAAACAACAAATTCTGGCAAGGATGTGGAGAAAAAGGAATTATTATACACTATTGGTGGGAGTATAAATTAGTACCACTATTTTGGAGAACAGTATGGAGGTTCCTCAAAAAACTGAAAATAGATCTACCATGATCCAGCTATTCCAATTCTGGGTATACATCCAAAGGAAAGGATATCAGCATACTGAAGATATACCAGCATGCCCATGTTTATTGGGACACTATTCACAATAGCTAAGATATGGAATCAGCCTAGGTGCCCATTAATAGATAAAGAAAATGTGATATATATGCACAATGGAATAGTATTCAGTGATTAAAAAAGAATGAGAACCTGTCATTTGCAGCAAAATGGATGGGACTATAGAACCTTAAGTTAAATAAGTCAGACACAGAAAGATAAGTACCACATGTTCTGCCTTATATGCGGAAGCCAAAAGTTGATCTGAATGTAGAATAGTGATTACTAGAAGGCGGGAAGGGTCCATGTGTGGTAAGGGAGGTTGTATTTGATCAGTGCATGCTACATGCATGTGTAGAAGTATCACACTGACCCCCATTAATATGTGCAATTAATACATGTTAATAAAAAGTAAAATAAAATAATTATTTTTAACCTCGTTTTCTTGAAGTGTAAAAAATGATACTGGCAGTGCACATATCTAAATCAACATACACTGGAAAACTAAAACCTTACTTATAAAAATTTTTCAGTGTATACAAAACAAATAAATATCCTAGCTCATAGCAGTCAAGTGATGAATGGATGAACAAAGAAAGCTGATACAAATACACTCTTCCCGTCAATTATTCAAGTTCTAGCTGACTTTGAAAGTGAATATTGTCTTGATTTGCCACTGTGATGCAAAAAGTTCAAATTATGCTAATATGTTGTTCTATGTATATAGCGAATCATCCACAGTCACATTGGCTTAAAAAACACTCCAGTTGACTGACTAGACTCAGTTGGGCAGTTTTCACTAGAAGTTTTTCATAGGGTTGCAAACAAATGATGGCTGGTATTATCTGAAGACTTGGTTGGACAGGGGGCAGTACATTCTGGATGTCACATCGCTTCCCAGCTGGAATTGTGGGCCAGCGCATCTATGTGGGGCATATTTGTGTGGCTCAGGTTCATACAGGTTCTTAGATGAATTGTCATAAATGCAAGTATACTAGGTGACCCGGGGGAAAGTGCAAGACCCAATATGACCTAGTCATAGAAATTCCAGAATATCACTTTCTATATTCTAGAGGAAAAGACAAGTCACCAAGTAAGTCCAAGAGAAATTCAAGGAGAAGGAAACTAGACTCCATCTTTTGATCTGGGAAGTAGCACCTACCTACAGAGAGGGAAGAAACTGATGGTGTTCAGATTTCACTATTATAGTTCTTAAGTAGTTCCTCTCTCTTTAAAGATATAAACATGTCTCAAAATTAAAGTGAGATGTTTCAGTGAAAGCACTTCTTCCTCTAGTACAAAGGCACTAACACCATTCCAACTCCTTCCAAATTTATTCATTCTTGGGGCAGAGGAAAATTGGCAAAATCCTTAAATGTGATCTACTTCATTTCAATTAAATATAAACATTGCCAATTATTTTATGTCTTGTTTTAGATATGGCAAATATTTTATAAACTGTTAGGTCACAAGAAAAGACTTGTTTTAACTAAAGTAACAAATTGTTAAAGTGGATGAAGGCCCCTATTCCTAATTTTATGTATACTTTAAGTGGAGCTAATATTCATAGTCCTATCTTGCAGATGAGGCTAAAAAGGTTAAGTGTTTCTTGTTTCGTTTTGTTTTTGTGCTTACAATTGCAATTTTACTAAACAGTTAAACTGAGATTCCAGCCCAGGGATTTTGCTCCACTATACATGCTATTTCAATAAAATGAATGAATACTGTGAAAACTTGCAGAGACACTGGAGGTGAAAATGTGGAGGCAGGGCAAGAAGATGCAGCAGGAACAGGGAACACTGTCATTTCACTCTCGGTTATTTCAACAAATATCTCCTACCATCCTAAACTGTCAGAGTGACAGAGTCTTAGAGCATCCACAGTCTGGGAAAAATTAAAACAAAACAAAACTGTAGACAGTTGGAGAAAGAGAGAATAATACCGGGGAGGTCATGGAACCGGCAGCCGGGTTGAGGCGCAGCGTGGCTGGAGATGGTGTGTGGGAAATACATTGACAAGTGATGAACAATGAGATACAGGGAGGGACAGAGAGGCGACCCCTTCCCTCCCTTGGTGCTCTCACCCCTGCTGCTGAATAGCCTTTTGGGTTTGTATAGCGCTTGAGGAAGACTGAAAGAAATGATGAGAACATCCATGCTGCCGGTTACATGGCACTCTCTCATTTTTTTTTCCTCTTTCAAATGTTTAAAAACAAAACAAACCCAAACAGCATGCCCACAGTAAAATGAATTAATTTAAAATTTCAGTAACAGCAAAGAAACATAACAAACAAAACACACTACTGCCTAATTATATAGTAGTATGTTTCTGTTCCAGAGTCGTGTTTGTAGTTCAATCTTAAAAACGGGGAAAATAGTATAAGCAGCAGCAACTTGATTTGATTCATTTCATTTCTCTATACAGTATATAATTGTTTTAAAATGGAGTTAATTTTTTAAAAGAAAACACTCTGACAAATACAATTACAAAAAAAGGGACATAATAAGCATGTTTAACTTCACCTATTTTGTTATAATTATTTCCAACTGATTTACATATGTTACTAGTTGGAAGACTAACCTAAGTGAAATATTGTTCATTGGGCTTAAAAATATCATCAAAGCTTGCCTCTAAATAATCAGGCAACATAAACAACTTTTTAATTATATATTTTTAAATAAATCAATGTATATCTGTGAGGGGTTAAGTGATCCTCAATTATTCTTTATAACATTGGTATACATTTCCACCTACAAAAGTTGCATTTCATTAAAAGGAAATCAAATTGTGATGTTATTCTTTATCCGCCTGTGCTTCTCATCTACGCATTCATCTATATCCACCACAGCCTATTATGAATAATAATTTCTAACTATTTTATGATCCATGTTTTTTGCCGCAAAATGCACAAAAGTAATTAAGCCAAATTGAAACAATTATAGAAATACACTATTCAATAACTCAGTTGCCAAAAAAGTTTTACTGTACCCTAAGGAGGCAAAAGGAAAAAAAATGCCTATACAGCAGTAATATCATTCCACATGTTACATTTATTCCTGCAAGCCAGCCAAGCTCAAATTAATTGTACTGACTAAACTTTTCTTCTTGGAGAAAATTAAAGATATGCTGTTGTCAACACTTGAGCACAACCTTGCCGACACTTAAACGCAGAGAAGGGTGTGACATCCTGCCCCGGCTGCCTTGCGCTAATTAATCACTCTGGTATTTAGGACCATTCAAGCAGACAAATTAATGGGGAATAATTAGTGTATCTTTGTTCCAGCTCAGCTTTGCACACCAGACACTCTCAGGGAGAGAGGGGAGTTTGCAGAGTGCGAGCCATTAGCATGTGCATAGTTTCACTTCTGTTCAGCAAGTTCTTGGGAGATTAAGAGAAAGGCCAAATTAGCAGACGTGTGACTGGGGTTAGGACACCCTTCTGGAAAGAAAGCCCTCTGTTTGGGTATCAGCTTTCAGAAGCAAGTTGTTCATCCAGATACTGAATTTCACAAAACCCAATTAAACCTCAGGGAAAACATAATTTCAGAATCCCAAATCAGGTCTCTTAAGAAATATCGTGAAAAATAATCTTTTTTTATTTATCATTCATATTAATTTATAGCACAGAGATGAATGTGACTCTAAGAAATCTCACATTTCCCCTTATTATTGTTGCCTTTTGTGATTTTTTTTATTGAAAATGGATTTTTATCAACAAATAGTACTTATACATTTTGTAATTAAATAGTGCAGTCCATTTAACCTCTCTCCATTTACTAAGAACTCTCTGTAGATACTCCCTACGGCCATAAAACTTAATTTGTTTTTTCTGATAGGAATCATGGAGTAGAAAATTCAGACAAATTCTCCAAACACAGTGAGTGTGACCAGCAAAGTATTGATTAAACTCTGTCCCATTTGACACTGCTGACTGGTCTCAACCGGCATAGAACTGAGTGAAGCACAGCTTTCCACCAAAATGTATTTTATAACTAAAATTTAAGTGTTGACATTTATTCCATTGAGAAAATACCTGATTTGGCCCTAGGACTGAAAAAAACGAAACAAATGAAACCAACTGACTCACACATGTTCAAGTTTTCCTGGATTAAGCTTATCAGTTTTACTTCGCTACATAGATTCCTCTCCTCACCAGACAAAAACATCCCATATTTCCACAAGCAATACTCCAAACACCAGATTTCATACTGAAGATAAACTATTTCCGAGCTTTTTATTAACAGTTTTCTATATACAGAACTTATCTAAACATACTGGAAATAATTGTGTGAATATATGTATATATGTTCACATAATCACACTTGTTTTAATACCATATGTGTGAGTGATCTTTAATTACTTTTCATCTTTATGTGGTTTATGTAAGGGAAGATTTTTTTTTCTTAGGTTTGCCTGCCTAAAGTTCCTGTTTTTTTATGTTCATTTGACTATTTACCACACTTCCCTCCGTAACTCACCAGCTTTGTCCCCTCACACTCAGGGCAAGAAGGATTGCTTTGGCCATACAGAGAACATTCCTGTAAATTCCATACCCACTAGAGGAAGGTTCACACCCCAAAACCTCACCTTCAAAGGCCAGGGTGACTGGTGGAGGGGCCCGCCTGGAGGGTCAGGAGCTGATGCAAAGGGAGACTGCAGAAGAGAGAAAACAGGTCACACTTAAAGCAGGTGACCGGTTCTTTTGGAAAGAAATTCCAGCACTCAGACTGCAAAGGTGAATTTAGTGTGAGCAAATTTAGTCCTTGTTTAATAGCACATAACATAAAAATAGTATAGAAGAGTAATTTCCCCACCTATCATAATCTGGATTTTTTTTAAAAAATCACACTCAACTTCTATGTTTTGTAAAAACATGATATTGTTGGGCATAATGCTCTTGAATTTGTGCTGGTGGAAAGGGAAAGAAAAAAAAAAGCCAATCATGAAACCACACATTCTTGCAATTTCTTAGAGGCGAGAAATGAATCTCTCTTCAGTCTCCTCTGAGATACTAAATTACTGCCTACGATAAGTCCAGATGCCATTAGAAAGGCTTCCATCCTGGGAGTGGGTCCTCCTAGATCTTTGAAGGTGCCTAATCCTCATTAAAGGCAAGCCCTGGGCGTGGGAGGGGCCGCGCTGGCATCAAGGCACCTGGCGACAACTGAAAGCGCTGGCCCCATGTGCGGCTGCCGCTGAGCAGCAGAATGTAATTTAGTCGCACCAGCGGGAGCAGGGGTCAATGATTTTATATTAATGGGGATCACGACAGTTCTAAGCTGTGGCGTGCTTTGAAATAAGTGTTGTACAAGGCAGCAAAGAGAGCTCGGCTGAGGAAATGAGCTGTCTCACCGTCTCCTCATGCCTTGCAGCAAACACCGGGATGTTTTTAGTTGCTACAGACTCTGTGCCATCATAATATTTTATAAACAGCAATTACCTGTTTCATTTGGAAGAACTCAAACTCCTAAAATAATGCTGCTAAAGATGCTGCTAAGGACCAGTGAATTCCTTTATAATCCAAAGAGAGTCACAGCCTGTGGCTGAATAAATGAATGGACTGTAGATGGGATGTTTAGATCTACACACGAACTTATGAAAATAAGACCAGGCGTGTGGTGGGTGTTTGTTTTGATAGTATTGAAAGATGGCATATCATTACATACCTTGAGGTGTTATCAAAGAGTCCACACCTAAAACAAAAGAGATGGAGAGGAAATTAGAAGCAGTGATTTAAAATTGTGGCGATGATTCAATCTTTTTCTAAAGGTGAAAGCACGATTATCTTATCCACAATGTATATGAACTTTCAAATTTATTTTTAGGAATACTAGATTTGGATTGTATTAAATTTTTCAGTAAATGAGTATTTTTTAAATTAGTAATTGGACATAAGTGATAAGAAATTATTTTTGTCAGCGTCTCTAAGGAAAAGATGAAAAATAAAGTTTTTCCAGGCCTCGAGGATGGTCAGATGAAAGAGGTACATTGCATGTTGGACAAAATAGAGTTATAACAAGGAAGGAAATTTAAATTTTTAATGAAGTAAACAGGTCAGAGATACCAGAGCCAACAGGGATAAACATGTACCTGCCCAATATGACTGACTAGGAGAACCTCTATTATTAAGTAGGTAACAGCTGCCTAAGAGTTATAAGACATATTCAACTGTGGAAAGTCATACATGTTGACCAGGAAAATAAAATCTATTCTTATAAATTGCCACTTGAAAAAACAACTGGTTAATTTTCAATATTTCTCCCATGTACAAGAAGAGTCTTAATTGGGCTTTAGGGTTAGTAAACCATTACTGAACAACAAAGTAGTATAATTGAACATTAAATTGCATATTGTCTGAATAACACTTTCTGTAGAACAAAATCTAAGCTTGACTACTCTGTTAGAGGCACCCTTTCCAAAAGATTATCTGTGAAACAATCATGCTCCAAAAGTCTATGCAGAAGTTCACATCCATACAGACATAAACATTCTGCAATCAGATATATTAAGAAACAATGCATTCTATAAATTTTCTTTTTTTATTGTGATTTTATTTATTTTTTTTCTTTTTTTAACGTGCTTTTATTGGTGCATTGGAGTCTTACATTGCAATGAATATCTATTTGGTGTTAATATATATGTACACAGCTCTTAGTGTTCCCCCCGCCTCCCCCCACCCATATGAAGTACCAAGAATGATATTGGTATATTTTCACATGTACATATTTTTATGATAGTAATTCCATTAATTCCCTTCTTTCTTGCCCTCCCCCTTCCCTTGTACCACTTCCCTTGTTCTGCTGAGGGTTCTCCATTATCAACCAGAGTCCCTTGTGTGACCCTACTACTCCTTAGGTTGCACATATTAATGAAAACATATGTCCCTTCTTTTTTTGTGATTGACTGATCTCGTTTAACATAATGTTCTCCAGATCCTTCCACTTTCTTGCAAATGATGTTATTTTGTTCTTCTTTATTGCTGAGTAGAATTCCATTGTGTGTATTTCCCACAATTT
>PVJS01040676.1:0-18320 GCA_004027185.1 Glis glis
GGGACTGAATTAGTGGTTGCTCCGATCCTAAGACTCCAGCTCTTAGACCGTTCGACCAGCTACTGGTTCCTCTGACTCTCCACGTGCAATCAGAACCTGGGACTACATTGCTTCAAACTGTAAGCCCATCTGATAAATCCCTTTTTCAAATATACTCATTCTGTGTATTCTGTTAATCTAGAGAACCCTGTCCAATACAAGGATATACAAAGAACTTAAAAGACTTTACACCAAAAAAATAACCCGATCAAGAAGTGGGCAACTGAAATGAATAGACACTTCACAAAAGAAGAGATGCAAATGGCCAATAGATACATAAAAAAATGTTCAACATCATTAGCAATCAGAGAGATGCAAATCAAAACTACTCTAAGATTTCATCTGACTCCAATTAGAATGGCAAATATTAAGAAGTCAAACAACAACAAATGTTGGCGAGGATGTGGGGAAACTGGGACTCTTCTACACTCTTGGTGGGATTTCAAACTATATTAACCACTATTGAGATCAGTGTGGATATTCCTCAGAAAACTGGGAATGGATCGACCATATGATCTGGCTATTCCACTACTGGGTATCATACCAAAGGGACTGAAACTAGAAAACTACAGTAATATATGCATACCCATGTTCATAGCAGCACAATTCACAGTGGCCAAATTATGGAACCAACCTAGGTGTCCATCAACAGATGAATGGATTACAAAATTATGGGAAATACACACAATGAAATTCTACTCAGCAATAAAGAAGAGCAAAATAACAGCATTTGCAAGAAAATGGAAAGATCTGGAGAACATTATGTTATGTGAGATTAGCCAATCGCAGAAAAGAAGGGACATATGTTTTCATTAATATGCGCAACCTAGTGTGTAGTAGGGACACAAAAGGGACTCCAAAGAAAACAGATAACCCTCAGTGGTGCAAGGGAAGTGGTACAAGAGAAGGGGAAGGGCAAGAAAGAAGTGAATCTATGGAATTACTATCATAAACAATGTGTACATTGAACTTTTACCAACATCATTCTCAGTACTACATGTGGGTGGGCAGTGGGGGGGAGGGACTCCAAGAACTGTGTGCATGTATGTTAACACCAAACTGATATTCATTGTGATGTGACACTACAATGCACCAATGAAAACATGTGAAAAAATAAAACAAAATGAAATGTAGTGAGAAAACAGATCTTAAAAATTGATGATAGAGCCGGGCGTGGTGGCTCACGCTTGTAATCCCAGTACTTTGGGAGGCGGAGACCGGAGGATCTGGGTTCGCGGCCAGCCTCAGCTCTTTCGTCCTCTCTCTCCCTGTCTCTCTGTTTCTCTCTCTCTATCTTCTTAGTGAGACCCTCTGCAGCTTCGTGAGACCCGGTTTCAAAATAAAGTATAAAAAAATGGGGCCGGGAGCATAGCACGGAGGTGGAATGTCCCTGCGTTCAATCCCCGGTACCGCAAAAAAAAAAAAAAATAAAATTGATGATAGAATATCTGAACTGTGGGGTGACTTCAGGGAGACGAATGTGTATATACTTTCAGTCTCTTTAACAAACAGAAAATGTTTAAAAATATAAGGGCCCCAATTTTTACAAAGATGATGAAAGCTATTCATTCACATATCCAAGAAACTCAACAACCCTAATCATAAAAAAGGACCAAGATATGACAAAATAAAATTTGATGAAATTCATAAACCCATATATCAAAGAAATTCAACACACTAACATACAGGAAGGCATCAAGGCATTTTGTAATCAAATTGTTCCAAATCAATGATAGAGAAATTAGGAATGTATCCGGAAAGAAAATGTTCACATGTTTCAAACAAAGAAACAAAGACAAGGTCGATAGTAAAAATGATCTTACTGGGACTTGGAATGTAGCTCAGTGGTACATCACTCGCATGGCATGCACACAACCCTGAGTTCAATCCCCAGCACCAGAAAAAAAAAAGAGTGTAAAAAGAAAAGAAAAACAAATGATCTTATTGGAAATAATACAAACAATAAAACAGAAGCATCTTTAAAATCCTGTGTGTGAAGGCTGGGCATGGTGGCGCACGCTTGTAATCCCAGTACTATGGGAGGCAGAGACTGGAGGATCTGGGTTCACGGCCAGCCTCAGCTCTTGCTCTCTCTCTCTCTGTTTCCTTAGTGAGGCCCTCCGAAACTTCGTGAGACCGGTTTCAAAATAAAGCATAAAAAAAAAATAGGGCCGGGGGCGTAGTGTGGAGGTAGAACGCCCCTGCGTTCAATCCCTGGTACCGCAAAAAAAAAAAAAATTCTGTGTGTGAAAGAGATGTAAGGGGTAAGAGGTTGGGGGTGGGTAGAACTGTCAGTCTGGAATTCTAGGCCTAGTTGACAAATCATTCAAAAACAATGGTAAAATAAGAATTTCTTTCGGCTACTTAAAATTATAAAAATTTCATCTTGCATCATAACGCAAGAAATATTTTAAAAAGTCCTCTGGCAAAAATAAATGAATAACACATAGAAATATGGATTTACTTTAAAAAAGGAACACCACAAATCTTAAATGGATAAATGTATATAGTTTTTCCTAATTATTTTAAAAATATAATAAATTATTTAAAAATAATAATGCTATACTGTGATGTATATAATGTGCAAACATAAAAAATATATGATATTGATAAGAATATTTGAAGAGTAGAAGCTGAAATATATTGAGTCTTATATATAAAGTGGTATAGCATCATTAGAAGAAAAAAAGTGCAAGTTAACAATCCTAAAGAAACCACTCAAACCAACCAAATAAAGGAAAACAATCAAAGAAACAATTATAGCTAATTAAGCCAACCAGGGAAACAATGGATTCATATAAAGTAATAAAGTTGAAAAAAGAAAGAAAGAAAATGGGAAGATTCCAAGATGGAGACTGAGGGAGACACCACGTTTAAATTCTTTTGAGACTCTGATCTCAATGGCAGTAAAAGAAGCTTTTGACAAGAGAAGAAAAAGCAAAGAAAAATTGTACTAAACAATGAAAAACTTGAAGCGCGATGGAATCAAAGCCAGAAGACAAAACAGAGGAGAGTAAAGAGTTCCAAGCACCTTAATTGGGGAATGGCAGTGGCAGCAGCAGTGGCAATGACATCTTGGCCAGCCCACAGCATTTGCTGGCATTGCAGCTTCCAGACTGCCAGCAGGAAAGCCAGTGACCTGTTGTCAATCCAGCAACTGCAGAGCATCAGCAACGAGGGTGAGCAGTGGCTGGCACCACGCTTGACAGAGACCTGGATGGTGGTGGAGGCAGCAGTGGCAGCAGAGCCCCCTTGGACAGGCTGTACCAGTGGCTTCCAGCATTGTGGCTTCCACAGAACACCAACAGGGAAGTCAGTGGCCTGTTAGCAACTGCAGAGCATCAGCAATGAAAGCAAGCAGCAACTCGCCTCACACCACAGAGTTTTGAAGGCAGCAGTGGTGGCAGCTACCAGCATTGCGGGTTCCACAGACTGGCAACAAAGAAGCTAGCAACCTGTTGTAAGTTCAACAACTGCAGAGCATCGGTGGTGTAAGTGAGCGGCGACTTGCTCTACCCTCAACAGAGACTCGAACGGTGGCAGTGTCGGCGCAATCATGGCTGGGCTGCACCGGAAGCTGCCCGCATTGTGGCTTCCACAGGCTGCCAGGAGAGAGGCTAGCCACCAGTTGTGGGTCCAGCAACTGTGGATCATCAAGGGCAAAAGCGGGCAGCAGCTCACTTCACGCTCAACAGATACCCGAGTGCCTGGAGGCCTGACTAGAACCTGTGGCAGTGGCCCTCTCCCCCAGAGATTAAGAACAGCACTCAACGAGACCTTAAGTTAAAAACTGCCCCAGGGGGAGACCACCTGATGAAGCCACAGGGACTTACGTTGACAAGCAATAGACTCCAGGGGTCTGAGACTTTGTGGATCACCCCTGTGGAGGTGGGAGTGGGGTCTGCTGTAAGACACAGCAGAAGCACAAAAAAGCCAACAGCCCCTGGCGACAATTGGGAAGGACAGACATACAGCCCACAGGTTGCAGTGCCCTTGCAGATTTTCTGGGGATTGACATAGGACACACAGTAATGGTATCTGGGGAAAAATTAGACCAACCTAGCATTCTCTGTGGAAAATGTGGAGTTCTGTGTTTGTACAGAGTTGGGTCAAAGAGACATCTGCAGCTTCTGTAGGCAAAGAGAGACACAGGCCCAGGTCCTATGCTGGTGAAAACTGCCATATGTGTAGACAAAGAAAAACATAGGAACAGGCCCAGTGGAGAAAGCAAAGACACACACTTGCAGTGGGAGGGGCACCAGTGGCACTGGGCACCTACAGGGCACAAACTGTCCAGCTCACACCTCTGAGTCTACTTCATATTATGGGGGCGACAGGTTCCTGGACCTTAACACCTGGAACCCATCAACTTCACCAGTGTAGCAGGCAGAAGAAACCTTAGAGTAACTGTAACCCAGTACTGATGATCTATAGGCAGAACTACAGTGGGAGGATACCAGACATAGATTTCAAAGTCAGTTTTAAAGTGTAATAAAGTCACAACAAAGAGCTGAGAATAACCATTCAGTAAAGGCTATTCACCTTTAAAGCTAACCAAGTAGCAAATATTTATCTCCAGAATAAGATGCTATAAAGGGAGAGAGATTAGACATAGGAAACCTACAGAGTGAGAGAGAGAGTTACCACAAGAAACAAAACTATAAACTTGAGAAATCTGAAATCATGAGAAGGAAAAATAGCAAAGAAACAATGAGCTCCCACAACACCACATCAGAACCCGACAACATAGAGGTGCAAAGAGTTCTAGAAGGACAATTCATAACATTAATAGTAGAAATGATACAAGATTTCCAAAAGGAATTCAGAGACAGCCTGAAAGAATGAAGGATCAGATAAACAAAGAAGCCAGGTATGGTGGAGCACACTTGTAATCCCAGTACTTGTAGGTGGAGACCGGAGAATCCGGGTTCTCGGCCAGCCTCAGCTACTTAGTGAGGCCTCCGCAACTTCGTGAAACTCAGTTTCAAAATAAAATATAAAAAGTAGGGCCGGAGTTGTAGCTCGGAGGTAGAAGGCCCCTGGGTTCAATCCCCAGTACTGCAATAAATAAATAAATAAATAAATAAATAAACAAAGAATCTGACACCTTGAACAGGAATCAAAAAGAAGCTCTGAAGGAAGTGAAGGATGCAATAATTGAAATGAATGTATCAATACAAACTATCAAAAATAGACTAGACTATATGGAAAACAGAATCTCACTCTTTGAAGATGACCTCTCCAAAAATGAACGCATAGTATATAATTTAGAAAAAATGGCCGGGCGTGGTGGCGCACGCTTGTAATCCCAGTACTTTGAGAGGTGGAGACTGGAGGATCCGGGTTCGCGGCCAGCCTCAGCTCGTGCACGCGTGCGCACGCTCTCTCTCTCTCTCTCTCTCTTCCTCTCTCTCTCTCTCTCTCTCTCTCCTTAGTGAGGCCCTCCGCAACTTCATGAGACCCAGTCTCAAAATAAAGTATAAAAAATAGGGCCGGGGGTGTAGCGCGGAGGTTGAACACCCCTGCGTTCAATCCCCAGTACTGCCAAAAAAAAAAAAAATTTAGAAAAAACAATTCGACAGCATGAATTGGACATTGAGAAGATCTCAGGCAATCTTAAAAGAGTAACCTAAGAATAATAGGCATAGAAGAGGGAATAGAAGCTGAAACCAAAGGAATCGATAATCTCTTCAGAGAAGTAATATTAGAAAGTTACCCAAACACAGAAAAAGAGGTCAACACACAGGTACAGGAAACATATCGAACTAGAACCCCCAATAGACAAGATCAGAGAACAGGTTCACCACACCACACAATAATCAAATTGACTAATATAGAGGTGAAGGAGAGAATCTTAAAGGCAACGAGACTAAAAGACCAAGTAACATTCTGAGGCAAACCAATAATAATCACTTCTGACTTTCCAAACCAAGTCATGAGAGCCAGGAGGGCCTGGAGCAACATATTACAAACTCTGAAAGAAAACAACTTCAATCAAATTTGACAGGGAAATAAAAACCTTCTAAGACAAACAGAAGCTGAAAGACTTTTTGTCTTCCAAACCAGCACTAGAGAAAATACTCAGAGATTAATTACAAAGAAGAAATAATAAAGAAATGCCAGTACAAGAGAAACAATGATTTCCATCAAATGAGCAACTAGGCAAAGAAGAGCAAATGCTACCTCAAACAGAAATTAAAACTCAAAATGTTAGGAACTAAAACTCATCTCTCAATAATCACGCTGAATATAAATGACCTCAACTCCCCAGTCAAAAGACATAAGGCAGCAAAATGGATTAAAAGTCATGATCCATCTATATGCTGCCTGCAAGATACACACCTTACAAGTAAATATACTCACAAACTAAAGGTGAAGGGATGGAGCAAATTAATCCATGTTAATGTACCTCAAAACTAGCAGGAGTAGCAACTATGATATCAAACAGATTAGACTTCAAACCTAAACTTATTAGAATAGACAAAGCAGGTCATTTCTTACTGGTAAAAGAACAATCCAGCAAAAGGATATAACGATAGTCAACATTTATGTCCCAAACATAGATACAACCACTTTCATAAAAGAAATGCTTCATGACATTAAGTCACACATAAATCCCAATACAATGATATTGGGAGACTATAACACCCCTCTCACACCACTAGATCGATCACACCCCTGATCTGCAAGACAAAAGATCAGTAAAGATGCCTCAGACCTAAGGAACACCATAAACCAAATGGTCCTACTAGACAAATACAGAATATTCCATCCAACTACAGCTGAATTAATATTTTTTTCAGCTGCTCATAGTACCTTCTCTAAAATAGACCATGTCCTAGGCCACAAAGTGAGTACTAGCAAATTAAAAAATGTGATATAATACCTGTCTTTTCAGATCATAATGGAATGAAACTAGAAATAAACTATAAGAAGACCTATACAAACCTCATAAACACATAGAGACTCAACACCACATTGCTGAATGAGAAATGGGTCACAGAAGAAATAAGGGGAGAAATTAAGAAATTCCTAGAAACAATTAGAACAGAGACACAATATATCAAAACCTCTGGGACACTCTGAAGGCAGTATTATGAGGAAAATTCATAGCACTGAGTGCTCATATAAGAACAGAAAATCACCAAATAAATAACCTAATGACATATCTCAAAGCCCTTGAAAAACAGGAATAGTCTAACTCCAAAGCCAGTAGAAGACAGAAAATTATTAATATCAGAGCAGAAATCAATTAAGTAGAGCATAAAAAATCAACAAAACCAAAAGCTGGTTCCTCAAAAAAAAAAAAATAAACAAGATAGATAAACCACTAGCCAACCTAACCAAAGGAAAAAGAGAATCAACACAAATAACTAAACTAAGAGATGAAAATGGTGATATTACCACCAACAGCATGAAATCCAGAGGACTTTCAGAAACTACTTTGAAAAACTATATCCAACAAAATGGAAAATCTAGAAGAAATGGACAAATTTCTAGACATGTACAACCTTCCTAAGTTGAATCAAGAAGATATAGAAAATTTAAACCGACCAATAGCAATCAAAGAGATTGAAGCAGCAATAAAAGCTTACCATCAAATAAAATCCCAGGACCAGATGGTTTCCCAGGTGAATTTTATAAAATCTTTATAGAAGAACTAATCCCAATACTCCTCAATCTAGGCTGTGAAATATAAACTGGGCTCTCTCAAATACATCCTATGAAGTCAACATTACATTGATACCAAACCAAATAAAGACAGTTCAAGAAAAGAAAACTACAGACCTATATCATTGATGAACTTGGACTCAAATCTTCTAAACCAAATACTAGCAATGCGCATTCAAAACCACATGAAGAAAATTATACACCATGACCAAGTCGGGTTCATCCCAGAGATGCAAGGCTGGTTCAACATATGAAAAATAATCCATGTAATCCACCAAATAAACAGAACTGAAGACAAAAATCACATAATCATTTCAATAGACACTGAAAAAGCATTTGACAAAATATAACATCCATTCATGATAAAACACTGCAGCGAATCAGAATAGCAGGAATATACCTCAACATCATAAAGGCAATATACAGTAGGTCCATAGCTAACATCATATTGAATGGGAAAAACTATGAGAGTTCTCCTTAAAAACAGGAACTAGACAAGGATGTCCACCATCACCACTCCTTTTCAATATAGTAGTAGAGACTCTAGCCAGAGCAATAGGGCAAGAGAAGGAAATCAAAGGAGTGCAAATAGGAAAAGAAGAACTGAAACTCTATGTGCAGATGACATATTATACTTAGAAGACCCAACAAACTCAACCAAAAGGCTTACAGAACTGATCAATAAATACATCAAAGTGTCTGGATACAAAATCAATCTTTAAAAATCAGAAGCTTTTCTATATGCCAACCATAAATCCACTGAAAAAGAAATCCAGAAAATATTTCTGCTCACGATATCCCCTAAAACAATAAAATACTTAGGAATAAACCTAACCAAGGAGGTAAAATAAAAGTCTACAAGGAAAATTATAAAACATTGAAAAAAGAATTGTAGAAGATCTTAGAAGATGGAAAGACCTCCCATGCTTTTGGATAGGCAGAATAAATTTCATCAAAATGGCCATTCTTCCAAAAGTGATCTACAGATTTAATGCAATACCTGTTAAATTACAAAGGTCATTCCTCACAGATATAGAAAAATCAGACCTTAAATTCATTTGGAACAACAAAAAACCCAGAGGAGCCAAAGTAGTTCTCAGCAACAAGAACCATGCAGGACTCATCACAAAAACGGACTTCAAACTATACTACAGAGCCATAGTAATAAAAACTGCATGGTATTAGCACGAAAGCAGACATATAGACCAATAGAGCAGAATAGAAGACTCAGCAACAAATCTGCACACTTACAGCCAATTGATTTTTGAGAAAGGAGCCAAAAACATACATTGAAAAAAAGATGGCCCCTTCAACAAATCGTGTTGGCAAAACTAGTTAATCACATGCAGAAAAATGGAAATAAACCCTATTTTCTCACCCTGCACAAGAGTCAATTCAAGATGGATCAAAGACCTGGAAATTAGACCAGAGACCTTGCAGCTACTTGAAGAGGGCATAGGTCCAACTCTTCAACACATAGGCACAGGCAAAAACTTCCTCAACAAGACCCCAAAGGCAGAAGTTAAAAAGAGGATCAATACGTGGTATTGCATTAAACTGAAGAGCTTCTGCACAGTAAAGGAAACTATCAAGAACCTCAACAGAGAGCCGACAGAATGGGAGATTTTTGCCAGCTACTCCTCTAATAGAGGACTAATATCTAGAATATACAGAGAACTCAAGAAACTTGCCTCTAAAAACACAAACAACCCAATCAAAAATGGTCAAGTGAACTAAATAGACACTTCAAAAAAGAAGAAATACAAATAGCCAATAAATGTAAGGAAATATAATCTTATTTCACCATATTGGAAGACAGTTTGGCAGTTTTTTTAAAAAATTCATGCATTCACATACCATATGAACATGCCATTCCATTCCTATTTATTTGTCCAAGAGAAATAAGAGCAAACATCCATTCAAAGACTTGCACACACATGCTAACTGGTTCATTGTTCATTTTAATAGCCAGAAATCTGGAAACAACCCCAAATGTTCATCAAGACATGGATGAATAATCAAACTGGGATACTTCTAAGGAAAAAATATAAAAAATAAATTATACTCAATGGCATAAATGAGTCCCAAAATAGTTATGTTGGTCAGAAGAACTCAAACTAAAAGGGATACATATTTTATGATTCTAGTTTTACAAAATTCTTAAAAATGTCAGTTAATCTCTAGTGACAGTAGGTCAATGTTTGCCTGGAAGCAGATGAGGAAGGTAGATAAGAATTAAAACATGGTATAGAAAAACTTTAGGAATGAGATATGTATTCTGTATCTTGGTCTTGGTGATGGTTTCATGATGTATTCATGTCAAAACTTATCAAATGTATCAATTGTATACTTGATATGAATTTTGTTTTATGCCAATTATTTCTCAATACAACTTTTAAAAAATATAGTAAACCTAGGTGTAGTGGTGCAAAACTACAGTCACAGTACTTGGAGGGCTTACACAGCAAGTATGAAGACAACCTGATCAACTAAGTGAGACTCTGGCTGTGTATATCAGAGATAGAATACCCCTGGGTCCAATCACCAGTAGCACAAAAACGCATAAATTGCATGTTTTAAACCCATAAATTGCATGCCTGCCATGTGTCAGACATTGTGATATGCTAACTTTAATTATTATCTACTACATTAAAGTGTCCATTATAAATTTCCAAAATATTCACTATTAAATATTAACTAATAGTATTATTAACATGGTAAATATTTTGGAACTTGTTAATAATTCTTCGACTTCTTTTGCCTTTTTGTCTTATCTCTCAACTACATTATAGACAGATGTTTTTACTATCACTTTTACCAAGTCTTCTCACCCTCAGCTAAGAAGATACTAATGGAGTTTTCCAATCTTATTTACAAGTTTATTATCATATTTACTTTAAAAGTTTATAAAAGTACAGATGATTATTGTTTGATTACTTTTTCTCTTATTTCTTATCATAGAAACAAAACTTTCTTAGTTGCCCAAAAGTTATTTTTTGTTGTCATAAAGATGATTGAAAGTAAATTTGGGAGCTATGTCCACTCTAGAAAATTCAATATTATATGAAGAAAATCCACAATGTTATTTTGTATTTCATTAATGATCGTACACAAATCTTAGTTATTGTAGAATCCTCGTGGATTTTTTAAACGTACCAGCATATCAGCAACACAGTTCCAGCATTTATGGAAAATTACCCTGAAAAACTGTTGCATTCAAATACTGAGAAAACCCCTCAGAATTGGCATTTGTAGCATTGAAAAAGATACACAAGATTTATATTTCCATTTTTCATTATATCAATCATGAGAGATTTTTAATCGCATAACAGCACACACACAAAAATATAAAACATTGCCTTTGCCATTAGCAACTTTATAGTTATGTATATAAAAATAAAAGACATTTTCTAGTTTTGTAAAAATAAAATATGAAAAAACCCTAAATTTAATTAACTTTAGCCAGGCGTGGTGGCGCATGCTTATAATCCCAGTACTTTGGGAGGCGGAAACTGGAGGATCCGGGTTCATGGCCAGCCTCAACTCTCTCTCTCTCTCTCTCTCTCTCTCCCTCTCCCTGTCTCTCTCTCACTCTCTCTCTCTCTCTCTCTCTCTACTTAGTGAGGCCCTCCTCAACTTCGTGAGACCTGGTTTCAAAATAAAGTATAAAAAAATAGGGCCAGGGGTGTAGCACAGAGGTAGAATGCCCCTGGCTTCAATCCCTGGTACCACACACACACACACAAAAATAGGGCTGGGAGTATAGCTCGGAGTAGAATGCCTCTGGGCTCAATCCCCAGTACCACAAAAAATAAAAATAAAAATAAAAATAATTAACTTTATTCAAAGAAAAAGAACCATGGCCTGCAGTCTTCCGTGAAGTGTTGATTCTTGAGCTGGACTCTGGAATAGGATTAGATAAATTAAGCGGAAGAGAGAAGACATTTTTCAAAAGGGAAAAAAGTATGACTAAACAGCAGGAGTATATGGGGCCATGAATAAAGCTGTCAGCACAGAGCTATTGCAATGTGTTGCAGATACTACAAATATGGTCTTCTGCTGTAGATGTAACCATTTTGTGAAGCAGTTTGCAACATCAGGCACAGAGCTAGGACTGGGTAGAGTTGGTAATAGGGAGTTAGCAACAGTTCTGATGAAGAGGAAGATTTGATTTGCATGATAAAGTTATTGACTGTATCTCTTCACCTAACATCCATTTTTTCTCCATTCTTTTTAAGAGATCTCTATAACTTTTGGGGATGGCAAATGTTCATGACTAAAAATACTACATCTCCCAGCTTCCTTTCTGATAGAGGTGTTAGAAACGGATTCTAGGGAAGCCACAAATAAAAACTCATGAAATCGAAAGTAACTTGGCAAAACAATTTACTTCCGCACAGAAGGGTGTACAACTGACAAGGTCTGGTAAGCATACACACCGAGCTGCCAGTCCACTCGGTTTTTATCACTAGCATGATTTTGCTACTTGCCCTGATTGGTGAGGGCTTGGGTTCATAACTCTGTGTGATTGGCTCCTTTCTAAGACAGACAGTAAGTTTGAAACAAAGTTTAACATTCTGGAAGATTACTGGTCAACCATAGATTATTTGAGCTAAGATGGAAGACTCAGGTCAACCAAAGGTTATATTCGCTGGGATGGCTGACACTCAGACACTTGGGAAGATTCAGGGAGTGAAGCATACAGATGTATATACAGTTACAAAATGGAAAGGAGTACACTTCTATATAATTTGTTACTTTGATAGAAAAGACTGTCTTTATTCCTCACAAAGGTGACAATATGACTCATTTCTGGATAGAAAATAGAAGCAGGTACTATTGAGGGTGCTTCTGTAATCCAGGGTACCAAAACCTCAGACCTTGGGTATCCAGAGCTCATGGTTTTATGGGGGAATAGGAGAAGATACCAGATGTTATGACCAACAGTGAAGGGCTGGATCAAGGCAGAGGTGCCCGGGAGGAAAAACAAGAAATCTATGTGGAGAAGGACTGAGAATGAGTGACAGGGGTCATCCAGAATAGTTGTGAAGGAGAGTGGTAAGGACGTAGAAATTGAGATGGGAAAATTTTATAATTTTGTATGAAATCTCAGAGAATAAATGATCTTCCCAGGTTTGGTTTTGGGAAAAGCTTCAAACAAGAAGCTGTGATATTAGAAAATGTACAGAAGCTTGTCATAAAAGTAAAAGCTAAGGTAAAAGAGAAAAACAAGAATCCCTTTTGAAACTCTTGCATTCGTCCCACCTTGCATGTGAGAGCTTATAGAACATGGAATGAATTCCTTTTGAAACTATTTCTGAATAGTAAAGAGGACCATTTCCCTTTGAATCAACCACTGGCCTGTATTAATCTTTGGACACAACTCTTTTAAAATGCCAAGGAAGTATATGTTTTTATAAAATAATTTGTACATCAGTGCACCTTGTTTAATTGGGTAGTATGGCCAATTACAGAAAATGATATTTAGCATTGGTTCAAAAGTAGATTTATCTTGTTCATTTAGCTTAATCATGGTAAATGTTTTAATTTCTCAATTGTGTAATATTGTATGCATATATATGTATACATATGTGTGTATATATATGAAATTATGCACATATGTGCATATGTATATATCTGAAATGAAAAGTTTACTCTGATGCCTTGAGGGATACAGATTTAGATGCTGAGTGCAGCAGTGTTTAAAATGCCATTTAGATAAATAAGAAATTGTCCTGAGTTCAGTATGAATATCATGCATACAATGAAATGAATCTCTGTATGAAGATGAAGCAGTTTCCCACACATTGGCAGCTGACCTGTAATGAATAAGTAAGACACAGTAACAGGCGTGTGTTTTTGAGACAAATGTGCTCCCCTTTGTTTTTTTTTTTTTGCGGTACTGGGGATTGAACGCGGGGGTGTTCTACCTCCGCGCTACGCCCCCAGCCCTATTTTTTATGCTTTATTTTGAAACCGGGTCTCACGAAGTTGCGGAGGGCCTCACTAGGTAGAGAGAGAAAGAGAGAGAGAGAGAGAGAGAGACAGGGAGAGAGCTGAGGCTGGCCGCGAACCCGGATCCTCCGGTCTCCGCCTCCCAAAGTACTGGGATTACAAGCGTGCGCCACCACGCCCGGCTTCCCCTTTTGTTTTATTCTTACATTTTTTCTCCTGAAAACTAAAAATTTAAATAACCAAACAAACATGAAGGAAGTTTCTCACAGATATTCCTAAGAGTCCAAGGTAGAATTGAGCTATATTCTACAGCCTACAAATAAATTGCTTCTGCATGTGAAATTTGTATTGTGCAAATGCTCATTTCTTTTCTTTTCTTTTTTTATTGCTACATAATGTTTTAGGGAAGGCGGAAGTACTAGCTGGTTTTCTAACATGGGCGTCCCTCCTTCAAAACTGAATTTATTCAAAGAATATTTACTGACTAGATTCTGCAAATTTCAAATGAGAACAGTGACTGCCCTGGCATAAACTTCTTAATTCCACTATTTACCTAAGTCTAGAAAAGTAACTAGTACTGCCACTCATACCTGATACAAAAATAAACTCTGAAGTGTTATTATGTTGTGTTTCTTTGACTGTGCTAGAATAAAATTTTAAAAAGCTTCATTTTTTCATGAAAAAGAGACAAGTTTCAATTTCACAATGGGAACCATAATATGACTAAAATGTAATCTAAAAATAGAGGAGGATAAGGAGAAAGGCAATAACAGAGAGAAGGAATGGGGAGAGAGGGATGGGAGGGAGAAAGGAAGAAAGGGAGAGAAAAGGTGGAAGGAAGGACGGAAGGAAGGACGGAAGGAAGGAAGGAAGGACGGAAGGAAGGAAGGAAGGAAGGAAGGAAGGAAGGAAGGAAGGAAGGAAGAATGGATGGAAGGAAGGGGAGTCTGAAGCCCAGAAACTAACAGGGAATGAGTTGGGCTGGTCCTGTTTTAATAGGTAGTACACTCTCTGGAGTTTATTTGTTTTTCTGAATAAAGACAGAAGCAAGAGGAAACAGAGGAGATACATGAAATATTCTTTTGTTATCAGCTGTGTTTAGGCATTGAGAGGGAAAAGGGGAATCTAGGGTGAATAACTCAAACTTCTTGGACTAATTTTGAGTTAGAATGACTAAAGAAGATGAAAAATGAATCTTGGTTAACCACAGAGTTATATTTCTTTTATGTAAGGTCTTGTGATACGACAGACAAAAATTCCAACTTCTTTTCCTCATGCGAAGATAATTTTGGAGACTTCTGTAGATGCTGGTTTTTGTTGCTTACATAATCATGAGAACCACATTTTCTGCCAAGAGAAAGGTGATAGCTGTCTATTCTCCCATGTGAATCAGCCTCCTTATACTGCTCATTTATGGGCTGGGTCTATGTTTGTCAGAAAATTTAGAGAAAGATAAAATGAGGCTTTGTTTTTATCAAATAATGTAGGTGAATGCTTGCTAAGTAGTTGTTTTTGAAAAAAAATTTGCTTCAAGTTTGAAATGTTAAGTATTTGTTTCACTGGATGAAGCATGAAAGGATTTCAGGGGGTGAGGATTTATGGGTAGAGGTTAGTGACTTTTTAATAAAAAAATTTAAAAGTGGTTTTGGAGGAAGAACCAGCTCTGATGTTTCCACATTGCTAAAAGATCTCATCCAGGGCAGCATTTATGTCTCCATACCATGTGAATTTGTTTTATCTAATTTCACAGTACACCAGAAATGAGAGTCAAGTTCAAGAGACATCGTATAATGCTGGATTGGAATATACCACAATATGCATAAGGCAAATATTTCTACACTGTATGCAGCTGGCGAAAACTGATCAGCAATTCTGAAGGTAGAGTCCATGAGCTGCTGAAGGCACTGGAGAACTTTTCCTGGAGAGGTGGAGAAGCAAACTATTTTCATAAAAAATTAAAATAGTATTTCTCTTTTCAACTGTGTTGGCAATTGCACTAGTAATGGTGAGCCAAACTGGCAGTGCCTTTTTATCAATAAAGGCAGTGACACAAATTGTAGAAGTATTATTCATTGCCATAATTGCAGAAGAGAGAGATATTTCACTTGAGAATTTCCAGAAAAAATCCTGTCTGAAGGACCTGTTAGAGGGACTTCTTGAGGAGGTATTGTTCTCTTCATAAATTTGTACATGGTGGTGTTATTGGTTTCTTTCTTTTTTCATCATAAATTGACTTGTAAGCAGACAAAAACATTTCTCTGTGTTAAGGAGAAACTTTTGGTATTTGGTTCCATGTTTTGAAATTTTGTAAGGAACTTTTTGAGGTCTTCAAAGATTCTACTAAAAATTCACTGTGAATATTTTGGGGTGTTCATATATATTTATATGTAAAATACACCAATATACATGTGAATACATTATATATACTATATATAATACTATATATAATATGTGTTTATGCATATATATGTATAAACAAAATATGTGTGTATACATATATATGTATGTATTGTGTGTGTGTGTGTGTGTGTGTGTGTGGTACTGGGGATTGAACCCATGGGTTCTCTGCCACTGAGATATACCTCTACTCCTTATTATTTTGGTACTGGAAATTGAAGCTAGGGGCATCCTATCTCTGAGTTACAACCTCAGCCTCTCTTTTTCTTTCATTTTTTTTTTATTTTGAAACAGAATCTCACTTAATTTGCTGAGACTAGCCTCAAATCTGCAATCTTCCTGCCTCCACCTCCCTAGTACTGGGATTACAGCTATGTGCCATCATGCCAAGCTTTAGTACATCATTTTCTTTAGGACTAAAATGGACCTGAAAATATTTCCATTACAAAGTTTTTATAAGAATTACAAATAATCTAAATAATGGATACAACACAGAAATTAGCACATTGTAGATCTTCAATTAATAAAAGTTATTGTTAACATAATTTTCTAAATCTCAGGCTAAATATGAATATAGATAAAAGAATAAAATATTTTTATAAATAAAGCTATAAACTCCTTTGTTATTTTCATTTCCTTAAATCAACATATTGTCAATATAATTGGAAATGTGGAAACAGCTTTTGACAATGGCACACTGATAAAAAAAGAGGAGAGAGTTGGGCATGTGGTGCACACTTGTAATCCCAATACTTGTGAGGCTAATACAGGAGGATCACAGTTTGAGACCAGCCTCAGCAACATTGTGAAAACCTGTTTCAACATAAAAAAAAAATAAAAAATGGGCTAGAGGTGTAGCCTAAAGGTAGAACCCCTTAGGTTCGTTCCCAGTAACCCCCCCAAAAAAGAGAAGAGTATGTAATTGAAGAGGTGAGAGCTGCATTGAATCCAAGTATATTCATTATATTCAAAAATTTAGTAGTGTAAGTTACAAATAATTTACTATTGTTGGTACCGCTCTAGCAACTACAAAGTTTTAAGATTCTCTGGTACAGGAAAATGTGTAACTGCAGTATAAATTTAGCAGAAATGTCATATCTCAAATCATGTTAGATTGGGGAAAATGGGGCTCTGGAGTTCTCACTCAAGTCTGATGAGCAGTGCCTGCTCCACAAAAAAATATTTACAAAGACACAAAGAACAGAAAAATAACTAAATGTGACTGCAAAATGAAAGGAAGGAAAGCCACCATTTTCTTTTGCAAATCTTCTCCCAGCAATGTGTTCCCTCTTTTTTCTTCTTGGGACTAAATCTTAGGAGTTCCCACCTCAGGACCACCACACTCCACATTCATTCATCCAACAAATTCTGTCATTCTCCAGGAAATCTACTTTGCCTGATTCCCACTTTTCAGTTTTAACTAAAGTACAATCAGTCTTGGTCATGACACCAATTTGGGCAATACTCTGTCACCTCCACCCTGCACCAAAGACCCCATACTCTTGTCACACTCATTTCATGAGCCCATCTCCCATCACACCCTTTTCAGTAACCCTCCACTGAAATGGAAGGGCTTAACAGTCCTTCCAAGACAGGGCCCTTTATTTTTCTACATCTTGGCATACACTTGTCTTGTTATTTGAACATTCATCTTTCACCACTGAATTCCCTAAGGTACAACTCAACTACCATATCTTCTTAAATAATCTTCTGTGATATCCATCTTTCCTCATAAATCAAACAAAATCTTGCTGTTCTCTAGTCTCTGATTATAGTACATATGAATGATTTTATGGCATACATGTCTTCCTATCATTTGATTATTATTTGCAAAATTTATTCATCTCCTAATCCATGGTGTCCCAGTTAAGACTGCCTTCATCACTTATCTTGACTAATGGCAACAGTCACCTGATTGGTCTCCATGCATCCATTCTTGACCTCATTTAATCCATTTCTTACTCAGTAGTCAGAGTGATCCTCCTAAATTATTATCAAGCTACTAACCAGCTCAAAACCCAAGTGGATTTTCATTTCACTCATAATAAGAACCAAATTCCACCGGGTGTGGTGGCGCACGCTTGTAATCCCAGTACTTTGGGAGGCGGAGACCGGAGGATCCGGGTTCGCAGCCAGCCTCAGCTCTCTCTCTCTCTCTCTCTCTCCCTCCCTCTCTCTCTCTCTCTCTCTCTCCTTAGTGAGGCCTTTCGCAACTTCGTGAGACACGGTTTCAAAATAAAGTATAAAAAAAATAGGGC
>PVJS01040677.1:0-12733 GCA_004027185.1 Glis glis
AGGAAGGGAGAGAGAGAGAGAGAGAGAGAGAGAGAGAAAGGAAGGAAGGAAGGAAGGAAGGAAGGAAGGAAGGAAGGAAGGAAGGGGAAGGGGAAGGGGAAGGGGAAGGGGAAGGGAAGGGAAGGGAAGGGAAGGAAAAAAAGAAAGAAGGAAGTAAGGAAAAAAAGAATATGCAGTGGAATGAATTAAAAGTGTCTGGCTTTCCTGAATTTTCTTTTTTCCATGCAGTTTGGATTTGTTTGGCTATTGATGTTGTTTCATTTAACTCATCGAAATACCCTGGGTGTCCCGGCGGGAAGTCTCTGGGTCAGCCGGGTGGAGGGTGAACAGTGAGAGGGCTCCTTGTGGGACCCAACAATGATCCCCCAGCTCCTTGCAGGACGTGTTTGTAAACTGAGAGCCGAGTGCCGGCCCTGCCCAGGGAGTCTTTGGCCACAAGAATAGTACTTAGGAGGAACTGGAAGGCGGTGTGGAGTCTTGTAAATAAGGAACAGCACGTCCCCAGCACATAGCTTTAGTTGTTCAACTATTCCAAGGGAGCCGTGCACTGAAGGAACCCCCGTTGCCCTCTTCTTGCCGTCCTGTTTGCCGGGTACAGTGGTGCAGAGGCTGAGGTCTGGTCTCCTTCAAACCCAGACCCTACAAACTGCTTGATCTCCAGACCCAATATGCCCATCTGCAGGACTTTATTGGGTCCATAAGATTAAACGAGTGGGTACAAAGTTCAATGCTAAATAACTAGGCAGCATTCATCTGCCCAGACCCACTCCTTCACCTGGCCCTGTGATCGCGACGGACTGTCACCACCGACAACTTGTCCTGTGGTTTCCACTTGGGTTTGATGGGCCGGGGAACCGGAGGGCAGGAGGAGAGAGGGGTCAGCGTGCATTCAGTCCTGTGGGGTCCACAGCAGGTGCTTCCCTCTCCTCAAGGTCACAGCACCTGGGGACCGCTTTCTCTAGCTCCAGGAACCACCCATCCCTTACTCCTCCTCTCCTAGGGGCTCTCAGCCCCAGGTCCTTTATCATTTCTTGTTGGTTTACCTGAATTCTACCCACATCTTTGTAAAAAGTCATTAAATTTTCCTAAGTTACCCCATGTCCTGATGGGGACCTGATATTACTGGGTCCTAGCAGGCCATTCCCGGCCCACAGTCAGAATCCAATAAATGTTTAGCTATTAATGTTAGTTGCTATTCGATAAGCAAGGTCTGAGTATACCTTGAGGTGGCAGAGTTGAGCATCTTTCCTAGGAAGTAGTACACAGGCAACTTGGAAGTACAGACTTGTTGAATAAAAGACAGAGCAGTCCTCCTCAGTGTGGTCTGTGCTCCCAGGGGGTCCATGAGGTCGAAATTATGTTTAGAATAATTCTAGGACATTATTTGTCTCCTCACTGTGTTGGCATTTGCACGATGTGCCAAGGCGACAGCGGGTGAGACGGCTGGTGCCTCAGCGGGAAGCCAGCAGCGATACCCACTGTGCTGGTGGCCCTCGAATCCTTCCACCGCACCCTCACAGTTATGAAAATAAAAATAAAACATTCTGCAAGTGCCAGTTTCTCTGAAGAATGCCCCGGAGAAGCAGTACAGAGTGACCCATGGGGACACGCAGGCGGCACGTGTGCGTGTGACAGAGCACAGAGGTTTCACGGGAAGCACACTGGTGCAGCGGTGGGCATCAAGGATTGAACTAGCCGGGTTTCCTGTGTGCATATGGCACCAGCTTGAAAACCAGCTGACAGCTCGTCCCCCGAGGAAAACAATTGATGGCGTTTGCTGTGAAATGGTACAATCCCAGCTCTCGGGAGGAAATTAGAAATTTGCATCTACTACCGTGAGGCTGACAGCTTCCCAATACTTACGACTTTGCAGATGATAGTAGCAATGTCGCCGGTGATACACAGCACTTTTTGTACTTAGACGCTCAAGAGCATCCTTACTCATTTAATCCTGTTCCCTCTCAGCCAAATATCCAGCAAATGTTTTGTCTTGGTTTGTTTTGTTTTATTTCAAGAGATGGGGGTCTTGCTACATTGCCCAGGCTGGGCTCAAATGATCCTCCTGCCTCCGCCTCCTGAGTAATGGGAACTACAGTGTGTAGCACCATCCATGGCCCAGAGAGTTTCTCGATGGCTGTGACCAAGGTATACCTAGTATATGGCTTAGTGGCTGGTGCATAGTAGGTCATCAGAACAGCTCACTGGAGAAATGTATAAATGAGCAAACGAATAAGTGAAATGACTGTTTTTTCTCTCTAATTTTACTAAATCCTTCTTGGCAGGTTCCTCCACATTTGTGTCAATCTGCTCGTTATAATGGCCCAGGCCAAATGGACATTAAAAGCAGCCAGAGGTAATACTATCTAGTCCACACTCCTACAGCAGCTGAAATCATCGATGAAGAAAAACAACCGAAAAAGACACACACGGAGAACAAGAGAGAAACCAGCACCGGTTTCCATGACATTTCACTATTTATTTAAAATGTTAGGAAAACGAATACGCCACAAAGGCCTAAAAGTGGTCATTAGTCAAAAACGAGAAGCCAAACTGCAAATCTGCTAAAAACCACAAATTCAACAATTGCATTGGCGGAGTCAGAAATGACCCGGCGTTAATGGTCATCTCAAATATTCCTGGACTGAGAAAGAAAGGGTAGATGGAAAATAGATTTTAATTTCTTTAGATTCCTTGCTCCAAGCGGGGAAAATTAAACAAAACAAAAACCAATATTTGTGTTCCATGTCAAATGCCAATTATAATGATTGAAGTCAATAATTTCCCAGTAAATCGGCATGGAAATTGGAAGTAGGCCCTTCTTATGGTGCTAGAGTGGTATGTGATATTAAAATTAAATATCCACCGGAACCTCATCTAAGCAGAGACTCATACGGTGGACAGTTCATCTATTAGGGCAGAAACTTTTTCCAAAGAGGCAAAATCCTTCCTGTGACGTCTGGGCAGAATCAGAGGCCCATCAACCTTTGGAAGAACTGTTTTGCTCATTAGTAAAAGCAAGGTAATCACACAGGCAGGAGGATGACTTTGAACTTAACAGCACTGGGACCCCGAAGGGTCTGCCCTGCAGGAAGACAGGGACAGATCCTGCTATGGGCAATTTAGATCTCAGTCTCTGGGAACCTGATCTTTGAGATCATGAGGAGCAAAGGGGTAATGGAGTGACTATGCACATTTGTCAAGGGGCTAAACACGAAAGCATCTTTTACAAAGACTACTTACAATAAAGCTAATATGATTTATACTTGCCCAACGCGAGCATTCCTTAAAGGAACACAGGCCAAAATGGCAAGCTACTTAGGAAGGCGAGTCCCCAGGGTGTACAAGTGCTTGTTGAACACAATCATGAACAACATCATTTAAGCTTGGATGTCACCTTTTTTAACGAATTTCCATGGTTCACCCTAGCAATTGGCAAATACTTTCCTCCCTAAAAATTGGGACGGTTGAGAGAGGTTTAACCAGTTTAAGTGAGGTAATAGAAAAGATTTCTTTGAAATAACCTTCAAGTTCTACTGATGAGTGATGACCCACAAAATTTTCCCCCTGGGGAGAAACAGAAAAAGAAATGGAAATCTGTATAATGAGCAATTTATCAAATGCAAACAGTGTGTTTGGTGCTGGGGACCCAGAAGTGAAACAGATAGTCCATCTCCTCAGGCAGTTTAGAACAGGATAGTAAGAGAGACATGAAAAAGTCAAAAATAAGCTGGGTGTGGTAGCACATGCCAATAATCCCAGTACTTGGGAGGCTGAGACAGGAGGATCACAGTTTCAAGGCCAGCCTCAGCAACTTAGCAAGACCCTGTTTCAAAATTTTAAAAAGGCCTGGGATGTAGCTAGGTTCAACCTCCAGTACCTAAAGAATAATAATAATAATAATAATAATAATAATAATAATAATGAAAGCAATCTTGTACTGCAAGCGCTAAACCGGAGGGATGTTCTGGGTCATTAGGAGGAGGAGAAGCAGCAGAAGAACTTTCAAAAAAGACATTATTTATTGGGTGTGTGTGTATGTGTGTGTGTGTGTGTGTGTGTGTGTGTATGTGTGGTACTGGGGATGGAACCCAGGGGCATTCTACCTCCGAGCTACACCCCCAGCCCTATTTTTTATACTTTATTTTGAAACTGGGTCTCACAAAGTTGCAGAGGCCTCACTAAGTAGCTGAGGCTGGCCGCGAACCTGAATCCTTCAGTCTCCGCCTCCCAAGTACTGGGATTACAAGCGTGCGCCACCACGCACGGGCAAAAAAAGGCATTATTTAAACTGAGTCTCTCAAGCTGGGTGTGGTGGCACACGCTTGTAATCCCAGTACTTAGGAGGCTGAGACAGGAGGATCGCAGGTTCACAGCCAGCCTCAGCAACTTCCTGAGGCCCTCTGCAATTTAGAGAGACCTTGTTTCAAAATAAAAAAAATAAAAGACGGGCATGGTGGTGTATGCTTATAATCCCAGTACTTGGGAAGCTGAGACAGGAGGATTGCAGGTTCGAGGACAGCCTCAGCAAATTGTGAGACTTTCATCAACCTAGCGAGACCGTTTCAAAAATAGGGCTAGGGATGTAGCTTGGAAGTAGAATGCCCTTGGGTTCAATCCCCAGTATCACCAAAAAAATAAAAAATAAAAAAATAGGGCTGGGGGTGTGGCTCAGAGGTAGGATGCCCCTGGGTTCAATCCCCAGAACCACACAAAAAAAGAAGAAGAAGAAGAAACAAGTAAGTCAGGTGCTGTAGGAGAAGAACTTGAAACACAGCATCATCCCATATGACCTGCTGCTCCTCCTGGATGCCCCACACCAATGAATGGCATGGTGTTGTCCATATAGAACCCTACAAATCAGTTTTGTTCCTTCCCCTCCCTCTCTGCACCCTCCCCTCCTGCCCCAGCAATGGCCACTTATCTCCAAATAATCTTGCCCCCACCAGAGCTTTTTTTTTTTTTTGAAGTACCGGGGATGAAACCCAGGGGCATTCTACCTCCGTGCTACACCCCCAGCTCTATTTTTTAATCCTTATTTTGAAACAGGGTCTCACTAAGTTGCGGAGGGCCTCACTAAGGAGCTGAGGCTGGCCGCGAACCCGGATCCTCCGGTCTCGGCCTCCCAAGTACTGGGATTACAAGCGTGCGCCACCACGCCCGGCTCCACCAGAGCTTTAAGACCTCTACTAGAGGACTCTCTTGAAGACAAAAACATAAACTGTCAAAACTCTTTTGCAAAGTAGTTCAATAATGTATACTAAAAATCTCTGAGAACATTCATGTCCTTGGACCTCACAACCTATTTGTACTCACCGGTTAGGAAAACCTTCCTATTGTTCTCTTCTGAACACAAGATAAAGTGCAGGGTACGCAGACCCTTCTTGCCGTGCCCTGTCTGCCTCCCTGTGCCCTCCCATCCTGCACAGGGGTATTCTGAGCCCCTCTGATTTTCTGATGTTTTAGCCACTCTGAATCACAGCCAGGGGCTCCCTTCTGTCTCCAACCGACTCTAAGCAGAGACCCGGCGACTCTTCCTGACAGCCTCAGCACCCAGCCTCAGCTCCCAGCCTCGGCTCCCAGCCTCAACACCCAGCCTCAGCACCCAGCCTCAGCACCCAGCCTCAGCTCCCAGCCTCAGCTCCCAGCCTCAGCACCCAGCCTCAGCACCCAGCCTCAGCACCCAGCCTCAGCTCCCAGCCTCAGCACCCAGCCTCAGCACCCAGCCTCAGCTCCCCGCCTCAGCACCCAGCCTCAGCTCCCAGCCTCAGCACCCAGCCTCCGCTCCCAGCTCTGTACCAGTGCTTCCTGCTCAAAGGTGCAGTTTCCATGTGCTGAGTGCTGTCCTAAGTGTTTAACTATGAACTATTTTACTGTATCTTTGTAAGATAGTTATTTTACTACTGCTGAGAGTGGTAGAGCATGCCTATAATCCCGATCTAATCTTAGCCAGTACCACACCATAGGGCATTTTTTTCTTTTCTTTCTTTTTGTTTTTGTTTTTGTTGTTTTGGGGGTTTATTTGTTTGTTTTGGATTGAACCCAGGGGCCTTCTACCTCAGAGCTACACTCCCAGCCCTTTTTATTTTTTATTTTTAAACAGGGTCTCACTAAGTTGCTGAGAGTCTCATTAAGTTGCTGGGGCTGGCATCAAACCTGTTATCCTACTGTCTCAACCTCCCCAGTACTGGAATTACAGGCGTATGCCACCACACCCAGTTTCAAAGGACATCTTAATAAGAGCCTTTTCAATGAAATCGTCAAACTTTGCACAGGGGCCGAGCGTGGTGGCGCACGCTTGTAATCCCAGTACTCGGGAGGCTGAGACCGGTGGATCGGGGTGCGTGGCCAGCCTCAGCTACTTAGTGAGGTCCTCCACAACTTAGTGAGACCCTGTTTCAAAATAAAGAATAAAAAATAGGGCTGGGGGTGTAGCTCAGAGGTAGAACGCCCCTGGGTTCCATCCCCAGTACCGCAAAAAAAAAAAAAAAAGCAACTTTGCACAGGATCTACGCTGAGTGGAGATGGATGCAGCTGCAGGTCTTTCTGGGCCTCCACAAGGAAATGCAGAGAAAAGAGGCTGAGCTGGGGCCCAGCCAAGGGAGCCAGGGATGGGAGACCGGCCTGGACCACAGAGACACTCCCCAGACATTCTGAGCCAGGTAAGTTAGCCGAGCCACCACGCCTTACCTTGCCCTGTATAGGCCAGAAACACTCTGAAAGTCAGAACTGTTTCAGCCAGGGGAGGAGCCGAGCCAGGCCCCAAGTGGGCCAGGACCAGCAAGGCAGGGTCTAACAGTGTCCACTAAACTCACAAAACGAAGGCAGGAAAGGGTGCCCTGGTTCAGAAAGACTAGGCAGTGGGACATCATGAACCCCCAGGGAGGAGCTGACGCCAAAGACCCAAATCAGGGGGTCAGGTCAGGACAGTCCCCCACTGGCAGCGGGGGCCCCGGTTCCGTCTGTCTGGACAGACCATCAGGGCTGAGGATGCTAGTCCAGCCCTTGCAGGGTCCACAAGGAGAGGTGGGGTCAGCATCAGCCACAGGAACCGCTTCCTAGCAACCAGGTTGGGGGTGACGGTCTGCAGCCTGCTCCAATCCCGGCACTCTCGGCACCAGCCCCACTCTCTCCATTTCAAATGCACTGTTCACAATAGGTGTGTGCAGCCAGCACCCCCAGAGGAGAAAACACGTGGATCTCGTAGCTGAGACTGCAACAGGACCCCCACCTCGCAGCCCTCGCTGGCACCAGCACCCACTTTCGTTTCAGAGTGAAGGAGTCCCTTGAGCAGGGCATTGTCTTTGAAAGTGCCAGGGCCCAGCGCTCACCCGCATTGGCTCATCGGGGAATCCGGGTTTGCTTGGCCTGTCCTGTCGCCGGGACCTCAGGAGCTGCTTGGCCTGCTTTTCCGTCACAATCGGGGAGGCCTCTGAAAAGGTCAGGGAGGAGCCTTAGAGACGGACTACAGAGCCCACGAGTTCATGCTCCATTGCCACCACACAAGGCAAAGCATTTGCAAGTTCAGTATTGGTTAACGTGCAAAAGTTCTCCCCCAGGGACCTGTCCCAAAGAATGTGGCTTTCCAAAGGGCTCAGAGAGGAATTTTAAATTCTCATCTGGTTGACTCAGAGCAAAAGCTGCAGAATGTAAATCTACTTACCTGTTGCAAAAGCCCTTTCCTTTAAAGGTGGGCTATTTATCTATTTATTGATGTACTAGGGATTGAACCCAGGGGCATTCTACCTCCAAGGTATACCTCCAGATTCTCCCCCCTATTTTTTATTTTAAAACAGGGTCTCACTAAGTCGCTAAGGGTCTCACTAAGTAGCTGAGGCTGTCCTCAAACCTCAATCCTCCTGTTTCAGCCTCCTAAGTACTGGGATTACAGGCATATATACCACTATTAATTGCTAATAGTGGGCATTAATTTAATAAACATGTGTTTTCTTTTTCTTTTCTTTTTTTTTTGCGGAACTGGGGATTGAACCCAGGGGCATTCTACCTCTGAGCTACACCCCCAGCATGATTTTTTATTCCTTATTTTGAAGCAGGGTCTCACTAAGTTGCTGAGGGCCTCACTAAGTAGTCGAGGCTGGCCGTGAACCTGCGATCCTCCAGTCTCAGCCTCCCAAGTACTGGGATTACAAGCGTGCGCCACCACAACCGGCCTTAAACATGTGTTCTCTTTAATGTATTTTCTTCAGGTCTCTGGTCTATGTTTTTCTCTTCCCTTCGGTTTGCTTTAGTGGGCTTTTTCTTTTTTTAAATCCCCAGTAGACAAAAGCAAGTTTAAAGTTTCCTGGCAGATTCCCAGTGACAATAAGATTATGGTAAATTGATCATCACACATACCCCTCAAAGCAGATACCAAAATTCTATTGTTTCGGTAATCACATGCAAACACTAAAAGATAGTAACATAATAGAAATATATCAAATTTTGGTGATCTCGTCTGAGTTCTAAAAGAAGGTATTAGTTGAGGATTTATCGGCATTTTTGAGAATGGGTACTCAAATACATTTAAAGATTTTTAAGAAACAATTTATCCCTTGTGATAATTCTAGAAGCCTGCTCTCACAGACAGGAAAAGCACTGAAATAAATATACAATATACACTATATATTATTTGAAATGAAAAACTATTTCAGAGATACCAAATACACTGTTATTCCAGTTTACCATGTTAGCATAGAAACAGGCTGTATTTTCGGCGTGCGTGCCCACCTGAGAAGAAAGCCAGTAAGCTGAGAGCCAGCGCCAGGGCCCACGGCTCCATCCTGCTGCGTGCTTCTCCCTCCTGAGGCCGAATGAACTCCCCCGGACTGAGCCAGCCTACTTCAAGGAAGCCGCATCAGGCTCCTCGGGCTCAATGCTTGTTTATACCTCGACCAACGGGACTTGCCCTGTGATGCTAACTGTGCCTGACTAGGAGTTTGCAGTAATGACCACACAAATATTTTCCTCTGATTTTTCATCCTGAGGAAGGAAGTTATCCCTCCGTAATATGACTTCCAGAACTTGACTTTGAGAAAGTTACATGAGATGTCCATTTCATTTAAACAGATCTAGCTAGGACATCCGGTAGTCATTTATGAATATTTATCTGGAGCTTCAGTTTATGTTCCTGTTTTGCTGAATACAAATCAGCTCTTACATTTGCATATTTTATGACATTTTCCCAAAACCTTCACCAATCTAAAAGTTTTTGTTTAGCCAGGCGTGGTGGCGCACGCTTGTAATCCCAGTACTTTGGGAGGCAGAGACCAGAGGATCCGGGTTTGCGGCCAGCCTCAGCTCTCTCTCTCTCTCTCTCTCTCTCTCTCTCTCTCTTTCTCTCTCTCTCTCTCTTTCTCTCTCTCTCTACTTAGTGAGGCCCTCCGCAACTTCGTGAGACCTGGTTTCAAAATAAAGTATAAAAAAATAGGGCCAGGGGTGTAGCGCGGAGGTAGAACGCCCCTGGGTTCAATCCCCGGTACCGCAAAAAATAAAAATAAAAAAATAAAAAGTAAAAGTTTTTGTTTGTTTTGATGGTACTGGGGATTGATTGAACCCAGGGATGTTCCACCTCTGAGATACACCACCAGCCCTATTTTATTTTGAAACAGGGTCTCACTAAGTTGCTGAAGCTGTCCTCAAACCTGCAATCCTCCTGTCTCAGCCCCCCAAGTACTGGGATTACAGGCGTGCACCACCACACTCAGCTTTAAACATTTTGTTTGTTTGTTTGTTTGTTTGTTTGTTTCCGGCAGACTTTGGAGTGAGAAAGACCAGAGTTCAACTCCTGGCTTCCTCTCTTTCTAGCATCGTACCTTTAGGTAAGTCACTTGCTCTCTCTGAACTTCTGTCTTCTCCTCTGTGAAAAGGAGAGAACAGTCACTCCCTTGTGGCATGTGTCAAAGGATGCAGGTATGATAAGCTACGACTGCTCGCTATTGTCCATCTCCTCTTCACAAATAAGGAAAGCGAGATCCAGAGATGTGAAATCGAGCCAAGTTCACACATGATAGGCGCCGAGGGGAAGCCTGAGTCTTCAGACCCACGCTGTGTTCTTCCTATCATGCCTCGTGCTGCAGTTTACGTGTTAAAGGCTTGCCAAAGGTCCCTGTGCTAAAACCCTTGGTTCCCAGGGTGGCTCTCCTGGGAGGTGGTGGGCCCTTTAGGAGGCAAGGCCTAACAGGAATCCTGAGGTCCCTGGGGACGTGCCCCCAAAGGGGACTGTGGGGCGCCAGCCCTTTCCTCTCTTTTTCACTCCCTGGCTCCTGATGTAATCAGTTTTTTTCTACCACATGCTCCCATCATGTTGTACTGCCTCACCACAGGTCCAAAACAATGAGGCCAGTCGTTCAGGGACCAGATCCTCCAAAACTGTGAGCCCAAGTCAACCTTTTTTCTTTATATGTTAGTTATCTCAGGTGTTTCATTATAGTGACAGAAAGCTGACAATCACACCCCATGATCTCAGGGGCACCCCTTCACCTTTTACAGGGCCTTACGTAATATGCTGCCATATTACATAAGACTATAAGCAGCCTTCTAACAGACTTAAGGTTAATTTCATAAAAATAGGAAAATATGGATTTTTTTTTTTTTGCGGTACCGGGGATTGAACCCAGGGACGTTCTACCTCTGCACTACACCCCCGGCCCTATTTTTTATACTTTATTTTGAAACCGGGTCTCACGAAGTTGCAGAGGGCCTCACTAAGTAGAGAGAGAGAGAGAGAGAGAGAGACAGGGAGAGAGAGAGAGAGAGAGAGAGCTGAGGCTGGCCGTGAACCCGGATCCTCTGGTCTCCACCTCCCAAAGTACTGGGATTACAAGTGTACACCACCACGCCCAGCGAAAATCTGGATATTTTTTAAAAGATAAATTTACTACTGATGTAGGAGATGACAACTATCATTAATCAGAAATATATGTGAGGGACATAATCTTCTAAAATTCTATGAAATAAGCCAGGCATGGTGGCACATACCTGTAATCCCAGTACTTGAGAGGTTGAGACAGGAGGATCACAGGTTCGAGGCCAGCCTCAACAACTTAGTAAGACCCTCAACAACTTAGACCCTGTTTCAAACTAAAAAAATAAAATAAGGCTGGAGGTGTGACTCAGAGGAAGAATGCCCCTGGGTTCCATCTCTAGTACCACACACACACCAAAAAAAGATAGGAAAATCTCCACATGCTGAAGTGGATATTTATAAATTCATTTATAAATATCACATGAAGAAATTATTAAAGATATTATAATAATATATCTGGAAGAGATGTGGCATCTCTTTGAATAAAGCTCTCCATTCAGAGAAATGGTCTGATGTTTCTGCGGTCACGTTGCCTGCTCAAAAGAAAACCTGTTCTGAGTTGATGCTAATGCTGTGTAACTGATATTAAACCAAAATGTTCTGCCCACTCGGTATAAAGATATTTTGAGCAGATTGTAAACAAGAAAAAAAAGCATGTATTGTTAGCAAAGTTGCTTCACATGTTAACTTGCTCAAAATCGGTTTGGTTTTATGCATTCTACTGCTATTAACATCCTTCTGTTTTCATAAACTAAGGAATTTCAGGAGATTATTTTAGGAATATATGTCACACTAAATATCTTGGATCTTTTAAATTCATATTCAAACATTTCATTCCTTTTGCTCTTTGTGACTAGATAGAATCCTAACTACATTGTTTTGCTGTATCAAATAAACATCTTCACAGACCAGAAAAAAAATTATACCTAGCTAGTAATGTGTGTGTGTGTGTGTGTGTGTGTGTGTGTGTGTGTGTGTGTTACTAGGGAGTGAATCCAGGAGCATTTTACCTCCAAGATACACCCCCAGCCTTTTGTTTTGTTTTGTTTTGTTTTGTTTTGTTTTGTTTTGTTTTTTTGTTTTGTTTTGTTTTGTTTTGTTTTGTTTTGTAACAGGGTCTTGCTATGTTGCTGAGGCTGGCCTTGAACCTGTAATCCTCCTGTCTTGGCCTCCCAAGTACTGGGATTACAGACATTTTTTGTTTTGTTTTGTTTTGTTTTGTTTTGTTGTTGTTACTGGGGATTAAACTCAGGGGCATTCTACCTCTAAGCTACACCCCCAGCCCCCCAGCCCTTTTTTATTTTTTTTATGTGGGGGGTACTGAGGATTGAAGCCAGGGACATTCTACCTCTGAGCTACCCCAGCCCTGTTTTATTTTTTATTTTGAAACGAGATCTCACTAAGTTGCTGAAGGTCTTGCTAAATTGCTGAGGCTGGCCTCCAACCTGCAATCCTCCTGTCTCAGCCTCCCAAGTACTAGGAGAACAGGCATGAAGCACCATGTCCAGCTCTAACTAGCAATTTCTGATGTGTGCAGGGTAAATTTACTCAAAAAGTACTTTTAAAATTAATTTAGTAATCTTTGTCTATATTGGTGCTTTCCAATAAAAAAACATAATGTCACAGAAACAAGCCCCATAGGCAATTTAAATTTTCTTAGTAGCCACATTTGCACCGGGAGGTGGGGTGATTGAACCCAGGGGCATTCTACCTCCAAGCTACAAGCCCAGTTCTTTTAAACTGTGAGGTAGGGGGTACTGGGAATTGAACCCATTCTACCTCTGAGCTACACCCCAAGCCCAATTTTATTTTTTATTTTGAAATAGAGTCTCACTAGGTTGATGACAGTCTCACTGCTGAGGTTGTCTTCAAACCTGTGATCCTCCTGTCTCAACCTCCCAAGTACTGGGATTACAGGTGTGCACCACTGCA